>OFHS01000187.1:11332-54702 GCA_900245855.1 Calvadosia cruxmelitensis
CCCGTTCTGGAATTTTCTGGCGCCACCCCTGGACTGGAGGCGATTGCTCGCCTAGATCGCACAGCACAAGCGATAATACAGCACAGGGCTTGTAAAGAGTTCTGGTTTAATTGTATGCCATACACATGGTGTCTGCAGTGGGAGGGCATCATTTATCAGTATCAGGGTTCGACAGGCCGCAAACATCCCAAATGGAGGCAGGACGAAGAAAGACTCGGACTGAATGTTCCCCCAAAACCAGAAACCCTCGCTAATTGACAATCTATTATTATTTTACCTCGCATTGCGGAGTGGGGCTTTCCTCCTAGCGGACATTTTCCAATCAACGAAAAGTCGGCAGCAGTTGATAAACAACGACGGTTGATTCGCAGACAGCCAAGTTGGCTTGAGTTTAAGATGCCCAGTCCTGCGTGGTAGGAAGGGATCGTAAATAAATTGTCAGATAAACAACGGCTAGAAAGCGAGCGAGACAACCGCAAATGCGCATTACACCTTCTTCTCTTGGCGTAAATAACCTAGATGTAAAATGAGAAAAGCACAATACCTTTTGTCTCGGAAAGAAAGGAATTAAAGTGTTACAAATTAAAGTTTCCGGACGGAAATAGGTGTCAAACAATAGCTCCGTTATCGAATGTGAAATTACTTTTCCAGCAGGAGCAAGCAATGAGCAATCTGCAGGTTCATTCCGTTGTTTTCCCTCGAAAACGCCGTAAAGTTAGTAATTCCTCAAACATATGGCCTGCGTGTTTCTAGATTTCCCAACACGAGTAATTGCACAAAATATTGCTATGTTCGGGAAAAGTCAATCGACTTTGCAGCGGAGGTCACTTAGCAGAGCAAACCGCAACGTCCCGCCAGGGAACAGAGGACCACGCTACCCGTGGCTGCTGGAGGATCTGCTAATGAAGCACAGCCATCCCTGCTGTTCGTCATTTGCCAGCATTCACAAAATAACACGACAGCACTTTATCAAAACCACTCACTGACTACGGTAGCGGGCAATTTCATGCTTGCCGGCGAACAGGTGGGATTTACTCAGTGCCAAATGTCCCGCAAGTTAGCAGGACTCCACGGTATTTAAAACCCAAATTATCACAAAGCGAAGACGGAGCTCCAGCCTTCGTTAACATCCGCATCCATCTCACGTGCAGGAGTGCCGTTTGCGACTTGTTGCCATATTGTTGGTTGTTGCGATCGATCCTGTGGAATGTCAACAACGCAAGATAAACAGTATCTCATCTGGTGTAAATCTCACCTGATCCGCTAGATTACATAACCACCATGCCTCTCCCTCGGAGCAAATAGATCCCAATTATGAAGCCGAAGCGACAATCGATAATTCAGTCGAACAATTACGTATCGATCGGACAGATCGCTGTCAAAAGCTAGTAACGTAATTCAGTAAGGAGCTCACTTCGCTCGTTTGCAGAATCATTATCACCAGCGACGGAAGTGAGGATGGTGTGATGAACGAGGCATATCAAACAGGCCTACCCTCGCTTATTCCTAGTTGGCAAGATTACCATGACTGAGGTGACTCACTACCTGATGGCAGGGACGTTTGCCGTCGAATTTAAAGCAGGTCGGTGAGGTTTATGCTCCGGTGGCATGCCGAAGAGTCCGTGGAAACTGGTGTTCCTTGGAGCCTCTTCGGTTGGGAAGACTTCTATTATAGAGCAGATTGTTTACGGAGGATTTTCTGCTTCCGAGGTAATGGTAATTCGTAATTGCACTACTAATTGGTTAGTTTTATAAATTGGTAGGCCTCTAAGGCTA
Organism: Calvadosia cruxmelitensis; assembly: GCA_900245855.1. Lineage (NCBI taxonomy): Eukaryota > Metazoa > Cnidaria > Staurozoa > Stauromedusae > Kishinouyeidae > Calvadosia > Calvadosia cruxmelitensis. The sequence goes on from OFHS01000187.1 coordinate 13,109, forward strand.
GCCGCCTAGGCCGTAATGGCTAATCATAGATCCACTGGTGATTGCTCTGGTCTCATAATAAGCTCATTGCAAATATGAGGCGTTAATCTTTCTTTAGCCCGTCTTTAACAGAGGGCAATTCCATCGTGACCGATTTACCAAAGTCAAGCTATTCTGCATTGGTTCAGCAAATTCGTAAAGCGTATCGAAAAAGAATTATCACTAGGTTATCAGGGCAAGTGGAAGCTAAATCTTGAGCTAGAAAATAATAAATAGTGACCATTTTCCAAGGAATAATAACTAGTTTTCCTCGCGTGACCGACTGTCTGGACGCGCCGCAAATTTACAATCAGGTCAACACATTGTGAAATTCCTTTGAGTTGGCGAAAAATTGTCAAAATAAAGCCCAGATAATGATAAAGGATAGGTATTGATATCATATGATATGACAATTGTGAGTCCTTACCGTTTGTTTCTAATTTTGCGGGCTATTATATCAAAGTGGATATTGTTACAGTAACCGTAAACTTTCTTCAAGAAGATAAACTTACGAACGTCAATTGCACACAAGCAAACCATCATTTTGGCGCGATTAATTTGAATCAAGGTTTGTTTACTTCGAGCTTCAAACCATTTTCAACATCTTCGACTCTAGCTCGCTTTGCTGGCAATGGAAGTCCAAGTTTATGCTGGCAATCATGTTCTCTTGGTAATTTGTTGTGATCTTTCTCGGATACAAAGTTTAATCTTTCGAGGAAATTAAGAAGAGGAATGTTGTTGTTGAGAAACAAATTTTCATTCTGATCGACCAAGGGACTCCTGCATGATCAATAGCGTCCTAATTTTGCTAAAGCTTGTTCCTCTGATAGCCGCACATTATTTCCTTCCAATGTTTACGACGCTTGTTGTTTCACAAATTCGTAAATTGACTATGATTCTGTTAAATCGTATGCAAGGCGATTCGAAGGCATCTGTCCTTGTCGATAAATTATCGACAATTGTAGACATGAAATAACATTACGTTGACCTACAATCGACATGTCGAACTTCAACGTTACCAAGCGACTTTATAAGCCAAGATTTCCGTACGGTGAAGACAAATCCCGCCTATTTCCTCAACAACAGTGGGCATCGAACTCAGACGGCAAGAAATATCGTTCGCTGAGTTTGTTGTAAACAAGAAACGTTCCGCAATCCTCCATGCGTGGATGGTTTGCACGTGCGCAATCGATATCCGTAAGTTTGTCTTTTTGAAGAAAGTTTACGGTTACCGTAAGAATATCCACTTTGCTATTATATAGCGTGACCGATTTACCCGCGTTTCAAAACAGCCTTGCGCGTCTTGAAAACTGTGTGACTAACTTTACGAAGACCTCCAATTATTACGAAAACCATTTTAAATGTACGCATTCGCAACCCATGGTAGGAAAGTAAAGCCTGTTAACATTTCGCTCTCCAGTTTATAGCATGTTCCACGGGCTTAAACGTATTCAAATTTGCCTTTGAAAAGGAGTCCTATGCAAATTTCGAGTTGGATGCGAGACAACACCATCAGGCAGTCCGTCCAACAGTTTGTCTCCTCCCACCAAACGGCTCACGAGTGCTCAGCAATTATCACCTCACGCTGTCTTCAATTGAAATCCAAGGGTGCCGTTTATTCCATTTCAGTGTCAACAAAGTGAACAACAGAAAGGGAGAAAGAGTTGTTTGACTGCATACAGTTGCAGAAATGAGATTCCTGTTGTGAAATAGCCAACTACTTTTGGCCCCTTTGCTGGCAGTTCCAGGAACATCACGAAATGCGAAGCGGAAACTCCATTGAATACATTGCCATGACAACGACTTGATGACAACAGCATATGCAATTCAAATTGGTGTCAGGTCTCAGAGGCGCTGTGGCACACGAATCACGGTGAAATAGATTGCTCGAAGTTCGTAAACAATCCATGGCTAGTGCTTGCGAAGCGAGTGTTCTGATTGCTTCTTCTTTGTGAATGCGCTGCCAGGAATCCACCCAGGATTCGCTCCGAATGAGCACTTGCTAATAAATTGTTAATCGTCTTTACATTTGGTTTTATCGGTAAGCAGAGTAAAGATAAATGGGCAAGAATTTAGAGTGCATGGATTCTTGATGAAATATGGTTAAAAATGTCTTGTTTATGCATGGATGAAAACACTCCAAAAGTGTGGAGGCAGTCGCAGATTTACCGTACAAAATGTTTGAGATCTCAGATCTGCAATCACACAAGAACTTTGCTGTGAACTGCAGAATATCGTAGTAAAATGGTTCAGACTTCATTTGCACGCCATCAAGAGCGGGCGAAAGAATGAATGAGCTTGAATTCGTTCACAAGCGAACGATGTAGGCCTACAAGGGGATTTGATCGCAGCCCCTGAAAATCAGCTCATCAGCATTGCACAGCGATTCTAAATATACATGCGATGTAGTCTACGATCTATTTTGAGTCGTAGGGTGCTCACACCTATATCAGAAAGCAAGACAAGGTGAGGTGTTGATTATTTATGTCACATGCAGCACGGATTACAATCTCCCTGTGTTTATTGCTTGAAAAATACAAAACTGTATGTCTGTCACGCAATTTTCTCGTATGACGTAGCTAATTTGAAATAGATTTTTTCCTCAGCCTATCTGTGAAGATGAGCCTGCTGTGAATATGATGGGAATTTTCTTTGAGTCCAAAGGTATTTCCGTAAACAAAACTTTTCCCACTTTCTAGTGACAGACTTACACACATTCCACTGAAAGTAAGACAAGGACTTTAAGGCAAATTTCTCGCTTTTTAAGAGAAAAGTACAGCTCTATATATTCCTTTGAACAATGGTTATCCATTCTTATTGAAATATTGGCTGTACAAGCAATAGCGGCCGATAAAATTGTTTCCAAACATCAGGTGGTTTCGCGGCTTGATCCACACATTTCACGCGCGCCTTGTGCAACGTCGTTTTCTCCTCAACTACTAATTTAATTGCAACAAAGACCCTGGATCTTAATACTTTGCTTTCTTCTCTCTAAAGAATGTTAAATATTATTCTTGTCGAATAACGTTTCATTTTTGATGCGTGAGTTCGTCTTGCATGGAATTGCCCCAGACTAGACTAAACTGTTAGGCTAGACAGTTCTAGACTTTTTTTTTTCGGGACATATTTGAGTGATTCTCTACTCGTACAATAGTGAGGTGAGCTCCCTTCGGCCTAGTCTACAGGGCTGAGATATCGAATTAGCGATACAATTTATTCATATCATGTGTTGAAACGAAAATAGAATGAATGCGTAGAATTTGACTCATCCAAAGAAACTGACTTGCTGTGGCTGTATCTCTGGGTATTATTATGATGACATCAATGTGTCCTAGGCCACATAGTATGAGATTTATTTGCTGTGCTCTGGTCTGTAGACAGGGAGAGATGGCCGAAGTGTTCTTATAACCATTGCTGCTAGAGCTCGATATCTAGGACCAGGCAAGGTTGGGAATATATGACCAGAGTGAGAGATTTATAATGTGCACGGATTAATATAGTTTACAGAGACTGAGACAAGGCGACATGTTTACGAGTTACAGCAATGAAAACGGAGAGATTCATGTCTTGCAGTGCATGACCGGAGATGATTCATGGCATGAGTCCAATCTTGGATGAAACAGCAACGAAGTGAATGTAGTGTCATGCAGATTATGCATGTTGTACGTCACATACGTCACGTGCTTGTGCTATTATAATCTTGTGCGAACAACAGCGTTATTCTTGAGTCTCCGACATGGCGCAGTGAATTCGACGTCCTACGTGTAAAGAGACCAGTGATAGGAGTAGTCCAGTCCACGTATCCACGGCACAACCCTACGGACTCTACGAAGAGTTCCCCAAGATTGTTGAGCGTGACCTCAAGAGAATATAGTACCAGCAACAATCAGGCAGCTGTCGTGCCACGAGCCCCATAAATCGACCGGCCAGTTTGGACGAAAATTCTACGGCTCATCCTACTCGACAACAATATGGTGGTGGGTGAATAAGCCCACGATTACCCTCCTCCCTCTATGACGCGAAGAGCGAACACCGTTTCTTTAACGTCAAAATGGCAGATCGAGAACCGCCGACCACGAGAAGCCACGCGTTGCGTGACAGAGAAGCCGCTCCACAGGAGCACGAAGGAGAGGCTATGGACCCGTCCGCCGCATCCCGCGACAATGCAACCGCAGAAGTCCACCCAGACGGCGGAGCTCAGTTATGCCAAGCCATGGAAATGATGATGGTGATGATGACCAGCCAGCAACAGCAGCTACAGGCCCAATTGGCACAGCAGCAACATGCCGCTGTACTACAGCAAGAGGCTGCACGACAGCAGCAGCAGGAAATTGCAGTGACGCTGCAGCAGCAACAGCTCGCCCTGCAGCAGATGATGTCATCGCAGCATCTTCAAGCAGCAAATCCCTCTTCAACCATTACGGGTTTACACCACGCCGTGGCTAGTACAGAAGGCACGCCTGCCAAATTCGTCTTGCCGAGCCGCCAGGAAGATGGACATACCACGGCTCCATTCGTCGCCAGAAAAGACAACGCTGGTGGCTTATCGCTCATGGCAAAAACGTTTCGAATGTTACGCGGATCTGACACTGTTAGATGACGATTGCTCGTTGCGTGGCCGCCAGCAGATCCTCAGCGCCTCACTTCATGAGGACTGGGTGCGATTATGGGACAGCGGGATGCTGGATGTGGAGGAGAGCACGGATGACGTTAGTGAGATAATCGCCCTCATAGGTAATTACATCCGGTGGAGCAGAAATCCCCTCCTTGATCGTCAGGAGTTTTACAATCGTGCACAAAAGAATGGTGAGTCCATCGATAGCTACTTAGCTGTGCTGCGCACTATCTACGAATCGTGTGCCTACAACGAATCTCGCTCTTGCACAAATTGTGGTGAATCGTGTGACCATACGTTGATTTTTCCTGTAATATACCTATAATCCAACTTTGTTGTAAATGTGGGTCACCCAAATAGACAAGCATTGTTGCTTAAGGGTTGATCCTGATCATGTGATTTTTTTTCTATTTGTATTGTAATTGTACCAAATTTGTTGTCGGTCTCCATGATCAAATATATATATCTATCTATCTACTATTGCCATAAAGAACGAACACCTAAGGGACCGATTGGTGTGTGGTACGAAGGACGCGCATACACAACAGAAGCTGCTGGAGGTTAAATTCAGCGAATTATCCCTTCAACGAGCGGTCGACATCTGCCGCACGTTAGAGGCAAGCCGAGGCGACCAGGACAGGCTAGCAAAGGTAACGGGAAACGCTGAAGAGGTCAATGCTGTGACAACCAAGACTAATCTAGGGGTGAAGTCCTCGTACAGGAAAGGAAAGTTCAACCGTACCGGTAGTCACGTCACAACAGTCGGTACCCAAGGTGCAGTTCGCGAAGAGTGCTTAAAGTGCAGCGGAAGCCACACCACAGGGGCAGCAGACTGCCCTGCCAAAGACGTGGAATGCTTCTTCTGCCACAAACAGGGCCACTATCGATCGCATTGCCGCAGCAAAGCTGCAAGTATGGGAACTGTGAGAGAGGCTAACTGCATCCTGACGCCGAACGCAATCATTGTTGCCAGTGTCAGACACACAGGCAAAGAGAAAGTGCGCCTTGATACACGTTACCTTAACAGGCAGAGCGAATCATTTGCTTGGCTACCTGACCCAGGTGCCTTTTGCAATGCCATGAGTGGTGAAGCACTGGCATCATTGGGAGGGTCATCCAAAATGTTTTGACCAACGACACCGATGTGCTTGTTGGCGCAAACGGGACTCGCCTAATTAGCCATGGTAAAGCGCTAGTCACCCTTAAACGTGGCCCACACGAATGCACCGCCAACGTCCATGTTGTGCAAGGCTGCAATGATCCACCCCTTAGCAAAGAAGGATGCATCGCGTTGGGCTTCCTCCCAACTGGCTGGCCGAACATCCCGTTACCCACAATCGTCAACCGCCTCTCCCTGCTAATGCCGCAAACTGGATCCCTACAAGATACATCCCTGAAGCCGGACACCATCACCGCTCCCACACAAAATCTGGTGGATGAGTTCATAGATGTCTTCCCGACAGATGATGATGCTCCCCTCCGCCCAATGGAAGGCCCACCCATGGTTATCAGCCTTACACCAGACGCAGCACCAATCAGACGCTACAAGGTGTACAGTGTCGCATTACATTGGGAAGCCGCTGTAAATGCTAAACTGGGAGGAGCTAGCAACCAAAGGAATCATCGAAGATGTTCCGTTGAGTGAAACCCCTGATTGGCAACACCCTATGGTGGTTGTCCCTAAGAAGGGGTCAGACGAACCACGCATCACAGTGGATTTCACGTCTCTCAACCCGTTCGTGAAGCGCCCTGGCTACAGCACCAAGGTTCCAAGAGAGGAAGTGGCAAAAATCTCTCCCGGAATGAAGTTTTTCACCACACTCGATGCCCACCATGGCTACTGGCAGTGCCCATGGCGGAGGAATCGCGTCCATTAACCACGTTCATCACCCCTTGGGGCTCGAAGCACTTCCTACGCAACGCGATGGGCCTATCCAGTGCAGGGGACGAGCACAACAGGAGAGGCGATGAAGCCATCTCAGGCCTCCAAAACGTATTGAAAGTCGTGGAAGATTACCTCATCTACGATGTCGACGCAACCGAGCAGCGAGTTCGCTCGGTACTGGAGCGCTGTCGAGCAGCTGGTATCACCTTGGGCAGAAAGAAGTTTGTGTACGCCCAGCCTGCCGTAAATGGGTGCAGGTACACATCGATGAAGGAGGATACTCCGTCAATCCCGACCTGACTAAAGCCCTGAGTAGTTTCCCAACACCTGGCTCAAAGACTGATGTCCGCTCCTTCTGTGGCCTTGTCCAGCAATTCGAATCATTTACTGCTGACATTGCCGAGCTGATGCAGCCCCTACGAGCCCTGCTGTCTGACAAAGCCGTGTTCGTATGGGAAGGCCATCAGCAGCAAGCCTTTACGCCCTAGTACAGGCACTTGTCCAGCCACGCAAGCTTGCACAGTTCCGCCATGGCTCACAACTCCGCTTGGAGACTGATGCGGCTCAGTCCAAAGGCCTCGGGTTTGCCCTTTGCCCTTTGGCAGCAAGACGCGGACACCACCTGGCAATTGCTGCAGTGTGGATCGCGGTTCATGAGTTCAACAGAGTCACGCTACTCTGCCACCGAAGTGGAGCTGTTGGCAGTCGTCTGGGCCATCAAAAAGTGTAATTTGTTTCTTCAAAGGGCAAATTTTGAGTTTCTCATCGAGCACCGCCCTTTGCAGTCCATTCTCAACTACAAAACACGGGATATGATAGAAACACCCAGGATCATCCGCCTCAAGGAGAAGCTAGCGAGCTACTGCTTCATCTGTCAGTGGCGCCCTGGAGCAAAGCTTACCGTGGCAGATTGCTTTTCCCGCTACCCGGTCGACGTCCCAACCTAACAGGACCTTGATAGAGAGCACAAAATTGCCAAGATGTCGATCTGCGCTCTCCCACGCATCGCATCCGCGCATGGCATGGAGGACCTCCATCTGACAAAAGTGAGGCGAGCAGGAGACGTAGATTCTATGTATGTTAAGTTGCGGGATGCAATCACCCGGGCAGGTAGTGTCACGGCATGGCAAGACCAAGATGTTTCCCCCTACAAGTCAGTCCGGCAGCACCTCTCCGTTGTCGATGGACTGATTCTCTTTCGAACACACCGGCTTGTCATTCAAAGAGAGCTCTGCTCGAAAATCCTTCGGGATGTACATGCATCACACCTCGGAAGAGCCTATACCCTCCAGAGGGCTCGAGAATGCATTTACTGGCCAAGTACCAGCAACGATATTGCCAACACCGTTCAGTCATGCCCTCAGTGCCAGGAGCACAGTCCAAGCCAGCCGAAAGAAACATTAGTGCAGGATGTTCCACCAACACGGCCAGGCAAAGCCATTGCCGCCGACTTTTTTAGTTTTGCCAGGAAAGAGTGCTTGGTCGTGACCGACAAGTACTCCAAGTGGAACGAAGTATATGAATGTGGGAGAGCCGGTGCAACGACTGATCAAGTGGCACGCTATCTCATACAGTGGTCACGTATGATGGGAATAGCTGTCCGCATAACATCAGATGGGGGACCGCCGTTCCAAAGCTCCGGGTTCAAAAAGTTCTGCAAAAAGTGAGGAAATCACCACGACCCATCCTCCCCATACCACTCACAGGCCAACGGTCACACCGAGTCAGCGGTCAAGGCCATGAAAGCCTTGATGGGAAAAGTTAGTCCTTAAGGCAGCCTAGACACCCCCACCTTCAGTGAGGCACTCATTGAGCATCGTAATACGCCACGCATGGACGGCCTCAGCCCAGCAATGCCACTATTTGGGCATTCGCTCCGATCTTGTCTGCCGGCACACCCGATCGCGTTCCAACGTGACATTATGGAATGCACCAACGAGGCTGATCGCAAAGCCCGTCGTTTGCGGGAACAGGCGAAGTCGCATTACGATGAGCATGCGACTGATCTGCCACTGTTGGTGGTTGGTGACGTAGTTTGCGTCCAGCACCTGGGCTCAAAGAATTAGGATCTCGTGGCAGAGGTAGCGCAGGTTCACACAAGCAACAGAAGCTACCTCATCAAGACCGAGACAGGGTGAATCTATTGGCGCAACCGCCGCTTCCTACGTCCATTCTACCCCGTCACCGACCCCGCACGCTCACCTATTTTGGAAGCGCCGACCGAGCCATCCGATGTGGATTTCAAGCCGCAAAGGAGTGAGAAGATCAGCAAGGCACCCAATTAAGATGAATTGGTAGTAGCTACAACATTGCTTCATAACCCTACCGAGAAGGAGCATGTAGTGTCATGCAGATCATGCATGTTATACGTCACGTGGTTCGGTGTCGTATGTCGCCGCTTTGTTGTATGTCTTCGGTCTTGTTCTATTATAATCTTGTGCGAACAACAGCGTTATTCTTGAGTCTCTGACAGGGAATAAACAATAAATGAAAATTAATTATACAGAATGTCAACACTTTTGATAAAAATTACAAAAGAAGCACCCTTGCAAAGAAATATGCAGTCTTTGCTATATATAGTTTTGTGCCGTCCAGCAATGATAGGAACTCAAATATTATACAGTATAAACAACATAGGCCTATAAAGCCTTCTTGTAGGGAAGCATTGAAATAACGAGATTTTCTCTACAGTGCTAATAAAATCATCATCATCATCATTTATTCAGGGCCTGACTAGCCATCAGACTATTTGCCATGGGGGGCTGATACAAGAATAAGAATAGCAGAATAACACAACTAATATTTACAAGGTCAAGGCAGCTAGCATACACAGTTACAATAGTTGAGTTATAGATTACAAAACAGAGTAAGTTAAGTAAGCAGTGAAAAGACCATTTCTTAAGGTACTTCTTGCAGAGATACTTGAAGGCTGTCAGGTCTCTCACCTCAATGGACTTGACATCCTAGTTCAGCCAATGAAATTAAATGAAGCTAAACTTTGTATTAGACGTCTCTTGCCGTAGATCGCCCTTGACAGCCTGATACACGCAGGGTGCTTCTCAAGGAGGACAGATCAACGGGTGGGAGGAGACATAGCATCCTCCTTTACAGGCGTAGTGTCAGTGTTCTTGTTTTCAGGTGAGGGCACAGGTTGCCGCATTTGTATTGTCGGCACTGGTACTGTGATACCGAGTGTGAGATTGGTCATTCGCTCTGTAGGCGTCGGTGGTGATTTGCGGAGAATTGAGATTTGGCCATTGGTCAATGGGAAGGAGATCACCTTGGACGGACCTGACACTCGATTTGGTTGCATTTGTCCCCTAGTGCAACGAGGAAGCTGCCACTTCCAATGCTGCTATCTCTGTCCAATTTCTTTTATACTGAAGATTGAGTACAGTAGTGACAATTTTCATTTTATTCTTGCCCATTACACGCGTCTGCCTCCAGCACTCCCTGCATTCTTTGTGTGGCTGTTGGTTCCACCTGGAGCATTTGCGGTATAAATACGGGTGTGACCGGAGGTGATTCATGGCATGTGGCGACCACATAGCTCTTTTGGTAGTCCTTATCTGCACCAATTTCAAATAATTATATCTTTGCTGTATACTTTATTGAAGTTTATTAGATATCCAATTGCACAGTAAAGCAGCAAGGAGGTTGCTCAAATGCACATGTCTCCTGACTTCTTTTGTATGGAAGATAGACAAATGAAATCTGCTGCCATCAATTGCAGTGTCAGTATTCCTGAAAACTGAGCAACGCTTGCACCTGATGATCATTGCTATGTATGGCGAAAATGATTCTGAAGTCATTAAGTTGCTATTCTGCAGATGAAATGCAAATGCACGGATCAGCTGATGTCGTTTGGGATACTCCAGCACGCGCACTCGCCCCAAATGTTTCTGCTGTTTCTGTTGCGACGATTAACTATTGATTGTTAGCTACCATGCACGCATCATCCAACGATGCGCGTTAAACCGCTCCTAGTGGCTCCACATAGGAAGAGATTAGTTTTAGGATATCTTAGGTAAGGTATAAATTTATATCCTCAGATATGAAGGTATATATTACCTCTTCACAGCACTAAATGTAGCCACATGCCATTCCATTGCCAGTTGCCACGACGGAAGATGTCATATTGTTAGCCAAGATGACATATGACGACCCAACCCTCCCACATTATTGAGATGACAAATGTAATTTAGTTACAGACAATAAGTGGACACCGCTTAAATATTCTTCTCTTTGTTAGTTCTTCGCCTCCAATAATTTTCCTAGTTTCTGTGGTATTTCCTAGCAAATAATTAGTTGCAACACAAAGTTCTACTTGGACGCCAGAGTGTGTAGTGGCATTCCATGATCTGGCACTCCAACAGCTTGACAGATCTCATCAGTCTTAGGTTATCAGAGCACTTGGAAGTTTGATTGTAATCTTGAGACATTTCCTGGGCTTCATGACTAAGAGGGGTCCTGTGGCATCCGCATCATGCGATGGTCTTTCGTCTTTGTTAAGACATGGCATATGGCTGTCCTTTTGCATTCTTTCTATTATCACTGCTGTGCTCGTCATTCATCGCTCTTTGGAGTTGCTCAAGCTAATCATGTGTTTGTCCCTCTGACGCTAAACGGCTCTCTCTGCTTCTGACATTAATTTGTGATCAGTTGGTAGGCTATTATTTGAATGTAAATGCAAATTTGTTGCAGTGGCATGCCATTGAGAAGAGCTTTCTTCTTTTTCCCCGTTAGACACATCATCCAACTATTGATGACATTTATGATGCGTGGCTTGAATGCGACCGTGTCCACAAAGAAAGAGTCCGCATTTATGATACAGCTGGACTGGTAGGTTTTCAAACTGATCAGATCCACTTGCATTGTTCTGCTAAATCTCCGTCAATTCAAATTACATCATGTGTATGTGGCTAATCACTGATCTTTGTTGGACTTCATAGGATTTGAAGGAAGTGAAAGTGCCGGCTCACTTTCTGCACGTTGCTGACGTGAGTAACTGAATACAGCTAAAAAGCAATTCAGTTGGTGTCTGTAGGGTTCAGTTTATTGCTTTAGCCAGAAAATGTGTTGTCGCCAATGTTGCTTCTCACCAGAAGGGACAAGTCGATATGTTTTTGACAATTTTTTGACCATTTGGCCAGGGGTGTACTTGTGATGGCAATCCTGCTGGCCTTTCTTATTCTTAGTCTCGTTGCCTCGTCCTCAAGCTGCATGTTACTCATTTTTACCGAGATTGTTTATGTTGGCTTGTTCATGAAAAGACAGGCAATATGGGCCACCGCAAGATATGACCAATCAAGTCCAGTTTTACTTTTATTTCAGTTATGTACTTGTGTTAATAGTAGCTATAAAATGTGGCATGCTATGCTGACATGTTGGTAAAGGAGCAAGTTGATATTCACTAAAGCAGCTAGTTAGACTTAATTCTAAAGTTATGTTTTTCCTATACCTAAGATCTTGCCTAGTTGCAAGCCTAGAAAATAAATAATTGATAAAACGGGATGATAATAACTAAATATTCAAGCAGTAAATAAATATGTCTGTCTGTAGGTATATATTTCTGAAAAACGGCATGACTTACAAATTGCAGTCAGAAGATGGAAATAGCTAATTACAATTTAAAGTAAATGGCAAGATAGCATTTCATTAGCTCTTTAAAGGTATAAAATATTCGATGCTGATCGGGTTTTGAGGGAAAGAGAATGACAAGTATCGTTGGCTCTAACTGCGAAGGAGGACTTGGTGTCACTGATTACTGCACAGAAGACACTCCAGACGTCCGTGTGGGTCAAGATTGAACAATAGTGTAGCAGCAATGTCAATAAGACAATGATACAGTGAAACCTGTCTATAATGGTCACTTTTGGGACCTGAGAAAAGTGACCTTTATAGACAGGTGGTCTTTCTTTCCAGGTTGATTTCTATAGAAAGTGTCATTTTGAGGTTATGAAGAGTGGCCTTTATACACAGGTGGCTGCTCTATGGAGGTGGCCGCTAATACAGGTTTGACTGTATAATGAAGTGAATATAATGCTCAAGCAATAGCAGCTAGTAGAAACAACATGGTGGTCATTTTTTGAGAACTAAATTTGAGACGGAGAAAATGTACAATTGCTGTTGGGGCTGTGAATGAGCCAAGCAGTACATATTCTTACTACACTACTTTCAGATTGTGTTTTGTGTCTGATTCCATTTCTTAATCCTGCCGTTTGTTATTTTCCTGGTGCATAGGGTTTGGTTCTGGTCTTCAGTGTGACATGTAATGACAGCTTCCTTATCCTCAAGGACGTCAAGAGCGAAGTTGAAAAGCTGAAAGGAAAAGAGGTGAGGTGTAAACAGCTGTGTTAAGAGAACATTTGTCACTGGTCCCTTGAGTTGTTGTTTATTCTTTGTCTGCGTGACTGCTTCGGCTAGTCTCGCGTCTTCTAATCAACCACTGCCTGTCTGAAAATGGCACTGTGTCGTATAAACTTTTATGGATGCCTGCTGATTGGAATTATTTATGTTTGGATGTTGACTTTATCTTGTTCAAGTTTTGTTACATTGCAGACGTTTGAGTGCCATTTGTGCCAGCAATTTTCTTTGCACGCTGCTCTTTGTCTGTGTGTATACTGCATCAAATCTTATGCCGGTCAGCTTGCTCCTAAGCCGCTTCTACCCATGTTGATGATTAAGGCAGAATCTTGTGCAGGCGTGTTGCTGCTAGCTGCACCATTTCAAATCATGCCTTGTGATATCTTGCCTTGTACAGTTCCCTATTGTTGTCCTGGGCACAAAAGTTGACAGCCAAGAAGAAGAACGACAGGTCGACCACATGGCAGCCATTCGATGGGCGGACAGCGAACAAGGTTGGTGCAGGCAGATGCTGCATCAGGGTATGTCTAATCAAATGCTACAAAGCAGCATGTCATGTGGCTTATCATCTGCTTTCAGTGAAGCTGTTTGAAGTTTTGACAAGCAAACGCAAGACACTCCAGGAGCCGGTCACGTGGCTTGTGAACCGTATATGTCATTGCGCATGTGAGTGTCTCACACCCCATAGCATATAGTACATCCAGTTTATTCCTGCATGTGAAGCTTCTTTCTTTGATATTAATTTTTTTTCTTTAGTGAAGACAGCACAGCCTGATGTCAGGAAAATATTCCGCCGAAGCGGAAAGAAAGACTCTGCTTTGGAAGTAGAGAGCAGCCGTTAATATTTTATTCACTGATGATGATCGTCACATGTTGTACTATTTATGATCGATCATCTTTATTTATATTTAGATTTAGAGCACTGTCTTATCCACCTTGCTTAATTTCACTAGAAGTGCTTCTTGTTTTCAAATTTTAATGCCTTGAAAATTGACTCGGCCATGTAGGATGATTTTGACTCTTCTACTCGTCATTTGTGTGCATGTTGTATTGCATGATAGACTTTACATCTGTTGAAATATATCCATTTTTCAAGATGGCTGCTTGTGTGCCTTGTGTCATATTGGCATCTTCTGAAGGACAAGAAAAGGAACCACTGTGCCATTATGCATTCCAACATGATTACCTGCCTTCATAGACCACCTATAAAGCGGCCATCTGTGTTAACAAACAACAGTTCAATTGCCCTTTGTCGATTGAGACTCGTTTCACTGTAAAATACAGGACTACCTCTGTCAGTGATCAGACTTTCCTTGCTGTAGCTGGCCGTTCCTTCAGATGTAATCTTTTGTCAGTGGCCACTCAAGGCTGTATACAGAGGTGAATACCAGCGTATCATGGTCAGATGAGCTAGCGATACATGCTACTGCAATCAGTTGAAATTACATTGATTTTGATGCTTACATGCCATGTTGCTTTTTCACTGCATCAAGATGAGTTAGAATGAAACATGAGACTATTTAAAGCGATCATAAAACCGTCCTTGAACCAATGCAACCGTAAGTGAAATTTTTCAGAGAATTGGCTTCCAGCAGTAATGACTGCATTCAGCTTTGAGTTGATATTGCTAATTGCTGTCCCCTGTTCATAAACATACAATTATCCCAATCCAAGCGACTGGCAGGGAAATTAGCGCTGGTCCTTAATATGAAGAAACTTCTCCCAGAATTTTTTCAGCACGCAATGACCTTTGGCCTTCTTACAAACAATGTAATCATTCCATAGATATTCCCAACATAATTATGTTTGTAAATGAAACAGACAACATGACGGAGCAGCAACATGACCAGCGGCGCAGCATATTGCACGGTGTATATTGACAAAGCAAATTTACATGCTATTGTTACTAGTAAATTGATAAATAAATTTATAAAAATTGATAAGAACGTTACTCAATGCAATTTTCTTGTGCTCTTGTTGCCGTCATCAACTTCCATTAATTAAGCACACGTCCTGTCTAAACAGCTCTTCTTGAATTCTTGAACACATTGTTTGAAGAAGGAGCCGTAGCAAAATAAATAATATACGAGGCAGCCACCACCATTGCATTAAAGAAAGTCATAAGTTATGTAAAATCCAAAATGGATCTTATTTACAGTTTATATTTTCAAGTTCAATGCATATTAAAATTTACAAGCTGTGCCATGTGTGTCTTGCTCACTTGCTTGTTGTACCATTGCAAATATTGCCATTATGGCCATCGCACTCAGTCCTGCCTTGATTTGATTCAATCGCAGTTTCTCGCTCTTTTTCCTCAACTATAAGTTTAATCCACTGCTGATGGTTGCTATTAATATTGTCAATCATGGAATGTACAACGACATCAGTGCCTGGGTTGTCCCTGCGTCCAAAATGACAAACGCTGCACAGGTCTGACGATTCCTCGTCTGCTGATTCTTCTTTGCGATTTGCTTCCATTTCAGGCTCAAGCGAATCACTCCATTTGCCAGGCATAATGTCTGCACGCATATAAGCATCATACAATGGTCCAACAAGATGCTTGATAAATGACTCCTGCAGCTGCGGGACTTTGGATTGACTGCGATCCATGTATGGTGAGACGGGCATGCCGTGGTGTTTCTCATCGTCACCCTGTCAAGAATCACATGATAGCATTAGTAAACTAACAGTTGCCATGACAGCTGGTTGATCATGACAATACAGAGTGAAGAACATGTTACCTGAAGATAAAACTCTTCTACTATCCGCTCAGTCCAGCGACAATGGAGGTCCCATGACTTTGATGGTCCAGATATATCTGCCAGCTTTATGCACATTTGACCAACAAGCAAGCGATCGGATTCATTTTGCCAGTCGATCTCACTGCCACATCCCGATATCTGTAACCATCAAAAGCACAAGAATCAGCAAGGCTGTAAATACTCATTACAAAAGTAACGTTTTACTTGTACTCACTACTTTTTCAGTAATTTTGACTGTAATTAATTACTTGTAGTGGATTGGTAAGTATTTTAATATTCACGTGCGGACTCCACTTTTTACTAAAAAACTGAAGGATCACTTCATTTGCCTATACTATGCCAACTGTACATTCAAAAACTGCTTTATCTGTGGCTGATTCCTCTTTTCTCCTTCTAGTTAGTGACGTAATGTGCATCTACTCTCATGTTAGCCAGTTTGTATAATGATATAAATTAAATTTATCCACTGTTATTTACATATAATCACGGGTCTTCTAAACAAACAAGCAATTTTGCTTACGGGATGACCCTAAATTGACCCTATCGTATCTGTCAATTTAGTTATCAATGTATTGATGTGTACTTAACAATTTATGACTAATATGATAAACAAACAAACAAACAAACAAACAATTACTTTTCCTAAAAAGTAGTGGATTGGTAATTAATTACTTTTTTGAGTAACGCACTACTTCTTCAAAACAGCGAATTACAAATTACTGTCATATATTATTTTGTTGCTTTAGACCTGCGTTAGTCATGGCGATTCCAAGGCAACAAGATCAGATCACGCGTCTTCATTGTCAGATTTCTCTCGTTGAATTTCGTTTTGCGTTGTGAGCTGCAATCTGAATGCTGAAGCTCTACTGAATGTCGTTGACCTCGACTTACAAGCCAACCACGATGAGGATAGCTCGTAGGGAAGAACTTTTATATCTAACCGGCCTTCATTGTTGCCCTCCCAGGATTATTTGGATGTGATTAATTTTCTTAGGGAAAAATCAATTCCACTTAGCAGCAACCTTCTCTCAAAGGTTCCTCAAATAAGCACCATTCATGTGTTTTGACTCATGAGCCGCTGAACTGGCGAAGGTCTACACAGAAGTTGGAAACTTGCTATACTTACACAACGGAAAGCAAAACTCGGTAACAAAATTTTGGCTTCAAAAAGCAGTTAACCAGTCTAGTAACAATTTGCAGCTGTGATTATTGTCAAGACCCATTTTGTTGCGCCTTGTTTGAAGAAAAAGTAATTAGTAATTTGATTGCAAATTACTTTCTTTTGAAGTAATTTTTCGCTAGTAATTAATTACTTTTTATTTCACGTAATTGACACCAGGAATTAATTACTTTCCAGTCCAAGTAATTTTGGTAGTAATTAATTACTGATGTATGAGTAATTTTACAGCCCTGAGAAGCAGAACTAAATCAATGGCACCAACTAGCCAGTAGCAAGTAATCATACTTCAAGGACAACAACTGCCGTGAATCATTCAAGAACACACGCAGATGAGGACATTGGGACGGCATGAAATGAGAGAAAAATCACCTTGCCGCTCCACTCAGTGAGGAAGTCGAAATGTCTCTTGAGATCGGTTGACAGGATTTCTTCAATGACAATAAATCGGAAGCGCTTGAAGTCGGTTGGGTCCAGGTCACTCAAGAAATTCAGATTTGGATCTGACACCAACATGGACCAAGATGCCGCGGCATGGTGATTCTCAAGAACTGAGCGGTCGTTGTATAACAAGGCCTGCAAGGAGATTGATTGAATCACAGAAGGAATCAGTCATAGTCAAAGAAATGTGCTAAACCTACGGCTTACGTAGCAACTACATCAACCAACAACAATCTTTCTTGTTGCCAACGCCAATGTGACCTCGCATGATCCTAACCTTGGAATTGAGAGTGGCAACTAAAAAGGCATTCGTCCGACCAGGGTGATCATAGTCATGCATTGCAGCAGCCGTGTAGAGGGCCATCAACTCAAGATCAGGTATCACATCAGCTAAGCAACCGTAGTCTGTTCGTTGAATCAATTCTGAACATTCCTTCCCGACTTGTGTCCCTTGCTCTATTTCATTACTGCAGCTGCTTCGCCGGGATGATGTCTCGCTCTCTCCTTTGAATCCAGCAATGGGATGCTTGGTGAGGTAATGTACGCCATGCAGTACGTCAGAGGCATGGATGCGATTGTGATCTGCATTAAAAATCAACAAACAATACCAATATAGCACACAGCGTCCACAGTCATATATTCCTTGCATTTTACAACAGGGTCATTATGTTATTGCAGATCCAGGGACATTTTGAATTGAAGTTGCTTTACGCTACATTCATTGAACCATTAGACAGTCACTTCAGTCAGAGTTAATGATAACCTCTTGACTAAGGGATTATACTACAATGCATCAAGAAATCATAGCCTACCGAATTGGCTACTATCTTCACGAGAATCAAACAGGATAGTTAGAATTACACTTGCCCACATCTTGCTCCAGATTATAATTGATACTCTCTCTACAGAGAAGGTCATATATAAGTGCGAAACATAATTTTTTTCCCACATGCATCACTTTGAGCCACACTAACAAATTCATTCTTGTTTTCAAATCAACCTGCCTGGAAAAGAAACATTCTTTCTGACTAAAGACAAGGTATGGCTGCTCCTTGCATGTCCAAAGGCGTACACATCATCACCTACCGCACTCAATGTATTACACAATGATGCAGCAATGAAAAGGCGCACCGGATTGTATTCTGCGACAGTCCTGCAGTGTACTGGGTCGCCATAGCATGGTGTAATCCACTCTTCAGCTATCTTGCTTTTATTAACACTATGGCCTGATAGTACATGGAGTGATCATATTATGGCTTGATCATTTTACGTCGCTAGCTAATGAGCTGTTGGGTCGAGTTGCTGCTTCATTGAATAAAGTTGTTTCTTGCTGTTGACACGAAGGGTGGTAAAGTCTCATTCTCTGCAGTACTCCAACAGTTTACACTCAATGGCATTATTACCCATGTCTCTCGATCATACATTGTTTAAATGTAAGTTCTGTACAGTCAAACCTGCATTAGTGGCCACCTCTATAGAGTGGTCACCTGTGTATAAAGGCCACTCTTCATAACCCCAAAACGACACTTTCTATAGAAATCAACCTGAACAGAAAGGTCACCTGTCTATAAAGGTCAGTTTTCCCAGGTCACAAAGGTGACCGTTATAGACAGGTTTCACTGTAGCTTTATACAACTGAAAGCATGGGGGAGGACTTGAGTTGGGATATGAGCACTCAACCGCACAAAAGGTGTCTATGCTGGATGCAATACTGATCATTGCTCTTATCCGCATACAAGTTTCTCACATGTGCTTGTAAAACAGCTATTTTATCGAGGTGTTAAGCCTTGTCCTGCTATTGGCGTGTATACACGTTTTCGAAACAAGTCAAAAGTAGCAACACATAACCAATCAAATAGTTAGTCCTTAGCAAGCAACCAATCAGCAATTGATGAAGCAACTTCAAGCCTTCATTTAAATAGTTTTACAAGCAGGACATGGGTTAAGGGTTGAAATATATACCAAGTCAAACTCACATGGAATGTTGTGATAACCTGACTCAAGGCATCGGAAATAGCGAATGAACACATCGACATCAATATTGAAGGATGCAAACAGACCAGACATGCCAAAGATGTGTAATGCCAGCTGCAAAAAGAGTGATGTCAATAAGCAAATTAAACATGAAATTCAGCATGCATCTATACCCACTGCACAGTTGTTGTGATTACATTGAGATACATACTTGCGTTAGAACATTGCATTTTTCATCTAATTCAAACAGTGGAAACTCCCAGTCCAAGATCCCACTCAGTGTATTCACTACATCTTCATTTTCTGCCATTGTTTTCTCTGCTTCAACGTCCACTTGGATGATGCCTGATTCTGCATCTGGTCGGCCGTCAGTTGTATCGAAATTACAGTGGCTCCTAGCTGCTGTTTCGTCCCTCGATGTTTTCCTGGTCGGTGGAGTTTCAGACACAGCGAGGTTTGTTGGTTGGCTCTTTCGAATAGGAGAACAAGGCGGACTATTAGGTGGAGTCGCCTCATCCTCCATCAAAGAGAACAGCGGTGTGCTATCTAGAGAGACACGTGGAAGTCCAACTGTCTTATTCTCTGTTTCCTCTTCAGATGCACCTGGGTCCTCAACCAAGATGGTCTGACATGTCTTCGGTCGCTCGAAAGCGTCACTTTTGATCAAAGGTGAAGAATGCTGACTAAATGAAAATGATTTAAATGTTTCCCTGCGCTGCTCGCCACTTTGAGAACGCATCCCAGCATAAGACTTTGCCCTTTGGGTGCCTTTTGGCACAGGACCAGTGCTAGTGGCAGCGGCCTCTTGAGCATTATGGCGACGGTGATGATCCATGCTAGGCATGCCGGATGCTGTTGTGGTTGTTGTATAACTATTTGACATGCGGCGTGACCGTAATCCCAACTGCTGCTGGAGTCTCTGAAAAGACAACATTTAGCCAAACCATAAGCAAAGTCTGGGGCTTACATGCCATGATAGGCCATACACGTAGGCTTAGACCGCAGAGGAACAAGCTATGTCTGCTGTAAGATGCCATAGGATGCGAAGACTTACATGCTTGAATGAAAGTGGTGTGTCGTCTTTGATATCTGGTTGATCTTGCACTGAGTCCTGGTTCTCTAACATCTGACTGGCTGTCTTTTCCAGTACGGTGACAAGTGGCGATGAGAATGAGTTGCGCTGGAAGGTGTTTCTCAATAGCGGTGATATCATGTCAGCTACGATGCGCAGCGTGCCAGCCACATTCGGTGTGAGTGATGAGTCCACCATAATGTCCGATATCATACCATGCACTTCGCCAAGCGTCGTCAGATCCATGGAAGACAAACTGGCCCTCTACAAAAACAAAACACAATGCCGCCGCATCATCGCCAAGAAGGGACGATCCTGGATGCCCCCTGCAGGGGGCAATCAGCTGTCAAAATGCCCCTGCTATGGGGCGACTGGTTTGTTGTCGTTCCTCGAATGGTTAAAAAAACTTTTTTGACACCTTTGTGCAAAACTTCAAAATTTTAGAAAAAGTCAAGTGTAAAAATGAAGGTGCAAAATGTTTTCCGTGAATAAAGGGTAGTGCGAGAATTCACACAGAGAAATCATTTCCCTAGCGAATATTCCGCAAGATGAGATGAACGAGCATACTGTACGGACAGAGCAGCGGACAATACATTTAAAGTTGCTTTTCTTCAAAATTTATACTACGCATAGCATTTTCCTTCTGACCATTCGCTTCGTGAACATGAAAGAATTCTTTTAATACTAATAGTTTTATCATACAGATACGGCGTGATGTTTCCATTTTTTTGGTAGTAGACCGCAATTTGACATTTTCGAGTTACAAGACTTGACCGCACTGTGCATTGTAGTGAATGGGGCTCCTGACGTAATGACGTGCGATCATCTTGTGCGGACAGAGCAGCGGACAATGCCTTCAAGTCGTTTTTTACTAAATTTATACTAAGCATAGCATTTTCCTTCTTAACATTCGCTTCGTAAGCTTAAAGGAATATTTTGCATATTAATATTTCAATTATTCAGTGAATGAGAAGGCGATACGGCGCAATGTTTCCAATTTTTTGATAGTAGCCTGCAATCTGCCTGGAATGGCGCATGCGGGAGAAGGTATGAAGGAATGTGTTATGTCTTGTTTTGGTGTCTCAAGCTGCGGAAGAAACACAGCTTCACGCCTTTTGATTGCATGTTCATGGGATGTTTCGAAAAGATAAAAATAAATGAAAAATTCGAAAGGTGTCAAGTGGTTTCAAAAACTCAGTTTCCAATATATTCGAGGAACGATCATCAACCAGTGCGACTGACAGCAGCAAGGGTCACTTCAAACAAACCACAACAACTCCTTGTGGAGGGCCCTGAATGTGAAAATATTTTTGCTAATCTTATCAGTCTGCCTTGAGCGTGCGCGAAAGCGGAAACACGGCGACATATATTGGGATATTTAGGGCAAGGCGTTGTCAAGAAACAACAATGGACAAACACTAACAAGGCAACGTATTGTTGTACACGACAGCATCGTCGTTTGTTGCGCTTCTTTGGTGTCAAAAAAGGTGCGAAGGCGACAAGCCGTTGGTTATCGTTTGAGAATGGATGTCGCGTGCCTTGGATTAACACCAGGCGGGTGACAGCAGGACGAGCCGGGCAGCCCACGGGTCATGCACACGACGAGAACGTGTTCCGTTTAGAACGGGTTTCATGGACAAACCAAATCGCAATCAATGGAATACTAATGTCAATATACAAAACAGAGAAGACAGCAAACCGGCTGCACCAACAGCCACAACACAGCAAATAGCACCGTCCACCTGCACGTCCTGAACAACGGGAGCGCGGGAAGGAACAGCAAACACTCATCAAACGGCAATGTAAACAAGTCGCGAATAATCTGAAGGGCACTCACCCTGGCTGGTAAGCCAAGCGCCGGCAAAGACGTCCTTCTGATAGGGGCAGTGTAAGACGAATGATTTGCCATAGCAGAATCAAGACTTGAATTGCCACGGCGGATGACTGTGATCTTACTGCAGCGAAATTCATGCTCTTCACTAGACAACGAAGGCTCGCTCCACACTTTAGAAAGAGCAACCCCAGCTACGGCCGATAGGCAGGCAAGGGTAGATGAATAAGATGATTCGGATAGTAGGATAGCTGATAAGAGATGGCAATAAGCAAGGCGATAAAGCGCGGCACCGGTCAATCCCAACAGCGTGACCCTGTCGTCGATGTAATCCAAATAAACCGAGACAGTCGCTCCGCCGCCAAGCAACAACACGAGGAGCAGATTTACGCTGAAACTGTGATTGACGGAGAGGCATCTCAACACAAGTTCTTCGGTAACAAACAATGAAATTATCCATGCCACAGAATTCGAAACGTCAAATCGGTGGATGACCCAGCTGATCCACAGGCACGAACAGCATAGGAATAGCCAAGGCAGCACGAGCCTACCGAGCTGCTGTGTTAGTAAGCAAGACCAGACGAGCCAGTCAGCACTCACATTGCAAACTGCGATTGACAACAAGCAGAGCAGGCCATTGGCAATGCCAATATTCGCTACGCTGAGGTGACGAGCGGCAAGCACATTTGCAAGGAACCATCCGTAAGCATTACGCCAATTCGAGCGAAGATCGTCGGCCGTCGGTTGCAATAGTTGCATTGGAGACACATCGTACGAGTTGTATTCCACTTTGGCTGGCTGGCTGTTGCCGGCGTGGCAATCCTCGCTGGCAGATGCTACCTCCACCATGACGCTCCAATGGCAGCGGCGAGCAAAGGCGAAGGCCACAACAACAACAGCAACAGAGCCGGCTTGCGACAGGCGCTTGGCATCGAAGCAGCCTCACCAGTTCGGACCTCACCCCATGGGAGACACAGCAGCAAAGAAGAGTTGACGTAATCCCCAATGTAGCATTCACAATCACGATAGCAGGCCAACGCTACCTTACACTTTCTCCTATCCTAATGAAATGGTTGACACGCCAACTCGAATGCGTGCACTGCAAAGTCATCTCGGATTCCAAGCTGAAAACACACAGAGCCATAGCTGACACTACGCATGCGCACTCTGTACCCGCTTCGCCTCTCGCACTCACTGCGGACCATGCTGCGGGACAGTCGACTCAGTAGTCAGCCAGTTGCTTGTGGTGGCGGTCTAAATCTGCTTTCAATTTCAATATTGAGTTATTGACTGTTGAGACTAGCTAATTGTAGGCCGATGGCCGGCTGCATCTGTGAGCTGACGCGTTGACAGTGTTATGCCTCCACGGCCTCAAGCTTAGATGAAATTGCTTTTGCGGAGTAATAAAATGGCGATCATTTGATGATGGTCAATGGTGACGAATAATCTGTGCTACTGAACAATTGAAACAGAGAGATGTAGCTTCAGTTGCAGGCCATAGCTTCATGGATCATTCATTGAAATTGCATTGTATTCTCATACGCATAATTATTTATAACTATTGAGCTAATGACATCACAATTAATGCTAATTATAATTACGCAACAGAAAGTAAATGACATAGCATTATTCCAATGTTTAGTTAGTAAATTAAGACGAGGCATTTCGTCTTTACTTGATGGCTTCTATGAAAACAGCTGGGCCGAAAAAAAGAGCGGATTGAACACTGTAATTGATCGTCTTTGAATATCTTGGACAACTTGCTTCACTATTGAAAATAATTATACTTACATTACAGTTATGACAGCCTTAGATCATCATCATCATCATCATCATCATCATCATCATCATCATCATCATCATCATTATATAGCAGTAATTTTACAATTTAAGACTATGTTATGCTGTAAAGACATGCAGTCGGCCTGTACTATGATCATCTACTTAAATTATACCATTATTTTCCTTTTTTCTTGGATTATACGCGGTTCATTGTTCTTAAAATCGGTTAAAACATCAGTTCAAAGCAAAGTTAAAATAGAACCCACGGGCCTCAGTAGTCTAAAATTGCAACGCAATGTCATAATAATCTTTTCTCTTCCCTCCTTCTCTGTTTTTCTGTTGGTGGATTAGCGAGGATCACTGCGCCAGGGCGGATTCAGCCTCAACATTTATTGAGTATTGCCTTTCTTTTCTGTTTAGCCGCGTGCACCTTGGCGTTGACTTTGAGGCTTCATGCAGTCCTTTGGCGTAAAGGTCGCATTACTTAGATGGTGTCTGGGAAGTGGTAGCCAAGAGAAAAGCGCCGGTGCTAATGCGTGACATTGGTGTAGGCGCAGGTGATGAAATAGAAGTCGCAGAACACACAAGGCGTCTTTGCGGTGCCAGATCAGCATAGTTTCGCGAGCAGTATGTGGACGACACGACCCGTAAACTCTTAACTGATGACGTCACATTGAAAAGGCTGCCCCTGAAAGTTTTTGCCTGGCTCCGCCCCTGTCAAGTCATCGTCTTGCTTATTTGTCATCCTCTAAAATTGAGTCTTGTCTTTTATGAATTATGCACCTCGTATCAGGCCCTCAATGCCCCCTCCCCAAGTCCCCATATGATGCCCCTAAACTACGACCTCTTGGCCCGAAGGACCCTCGGAGTACCGTAAAGGGCGAGAATTCAATCAAGAACGATAGGACTCGATGTAATTGAATGAGCTTACTTATTCAAGTGCTCATTACAACCTGTAATCAAGTTGGCTAATTGGCTTGTCATTGATGATGATAATTAGTACGTCGACTTCGTAAAGTGTGTGTGCAACCAGCGACCACCGGGAGCCACGATGGCGTGTGCTGACGACGAACCACGTGATCAATGAATGGAACACCACGTGACCTAGCAAGAACAATGGTGTCAGTGTTTTGAGCATGCGCAGTTGCCCTGGCGAGGAACGCCTCGTTCGCGTTGGCGCGCTCTCCTTTCGTTCTCCTTTTCTGCTCGCTTTCTCCCTCGACATGGCGTTTGAGTTTAGCAAAGTTTGAGGCTGACTAAGAAACGAGGTGTAGATTGAAAAGAGAGGCGGCAGCAACCAAGTGGTGGGAAAGTTGAATCAAGTTGAAAGTAAAGTGACAAGAGACAACGCTCAATACACAGCAATTATTGTTCATTTCCAAACGTGAATAATATGGAGACAAGCGAATGTGAGAGCCGAGCTGGAGGCGAGGGTTGTGCAGACAACAGCGAAGCTCAGCAAACGCACGAGGAGCAACAAGCCGACGTCGAGGCTGCTGCAGCCACCTCAACCCAGGACGATATGGATGTTAGCGCTGCTGCAGAAGGGTCTGCAGCAGAAAGCTCAGTGGCTGTGAGTGAAATTCAAAACGTTGATGGTCAGTACACCACAGTTGGCGAGGTGAGTTTGATCAGCCCCGAAGGACAGCTCGTGAACGCTGACGGAAACAATGCAGCGATCTTCTTGCTCGTGACTGGAACGGACGGACAAGAGGCAACGCCAATTGCCATCACTGCATCGACAGCCAACGCGCTCTCATTCGACCCATCCATCGTGGCATCGGCTGGGATACAGATTGCCAACATGCAAGACATCATCACGTCGTCCGTTGGCCAAGGGGGCACCGTCATCCAGAATGCAGATGCTGTCAATGAGATCCTGTCCAGCATCATGAGTGGCAAGCTTACGGATGTGCAGCAGGCGCAGATCAAAGGAGACGAAGTGGCTGTTGCGGTGCATCAAGACGGCAGCGCAGCCACGACTGAAGTCATCGACAAATATGCCCCAACTACCAATGCACCAACATCCAGTGGTTCGTTTCCTTCAGCATCTGAGATGTCCCTTGCGCAGGACATCCTTGCCCTGGCCTCGTCTGCATTGTCATCATCCCTTGTCAATAATTCCACATCATCCACATCTACAAAGAGCAACACTGTAACAAGCGTCCCTGGCAATGGCACGACTGTCACACCGTCATCATGTGCCAAGATCTCCGCATCAGAGCAGCCACAGATGAATCCAGAAGACCAGCAGGCAGTAAACGCACTTGAAGGCAATGCACCGCAAGAGACGGATGACAAGCCAAGTGACTTGCCACATTGGGCCTCTGAGTTGCAGGACTGCATGTTAATTTACGACCATTACTGTGGCTTTGTGACAAATGAGGTTGACATGGACCGTGTCCTGAACCTATACAAGAAGGAGACTCAGAGCTTGTTTGCAGTACGACAAACACCATCACCTGTGAAGGAAAGTGATGACACTATTCGTCTGATGTGGAAGTCACTGCACGTGCCTTATGATGGTGTTCCATTCATTAACATTGGTAAGTCATGACGTTACCAGACCATCATATCTTATCTTTAGTATAACACAGAAATGCAATTGGCCAGCAAATCTAATCAAAAGACAGCACTGCAATGCATTCTGCCGTTTTCTAAATTCAGTTTGCATCAATGCTGCCCTCGTACATCAAATTCAAAACATTGTTGATATGCTTCAACAGTACACCAGATGAAAACTGTTGAATTCTAGTATTTCTTGCAGCTGGTGAAGCACACTGCAAGGCACAATGCATCTTGAACTGCGGTTATTGTAAAACCCCTTGCTTAAGCCAGAGAAACATCTCAGTTTCCTCTGCCACAGAGCGCCTCGTGTTAGGATTGGATACAACAGACGCATATCAAAAGGTCCACTTTTTCCTATCTCTCTCAATGGCAGATTGGTAGTTCATTCCCCAAGAAGCACTTATCAATTGCTATTTGTAAAGCATGGCAGCTTGCTTTGGTCCAGAGCAGAGGCATTACAGCATGTTCAGTTGTAAAACTGGTGCATGACGTACCAGTTGACCACTTTTAGCATTCAAAACGTTAAACATTTAGATCAAGTGTTCTGTTGCATCATTTTGGAAGGCCTAAACCATGATAGGTCATACTATTTTAGAGATGACGGCTAACAGCTGAAAAAATTGGCTTTCTGAGCATTGCCTGGAATCAGTTATTTCTGTTTGGATTTGTTGTAGTTTAGGCTTGAAGCTATGTACGTTACTAGTCACAATGGTTCAAACCTTATTTTTAATACTTTATGAGCTCCGGCCCTTGACACGGTTTGCAGCCACAAATTTAACCCTTCGGTTAAAAAAATAGGCATCTCTGCTCTAGAACCACCACTCTCCATGCAAAAGAAGCACAATGAAAGGACTGCAAACAAAGCTGTGTCATGTGCAGCATAGCTGAATACATTTTGAAATGCCTTTTAGCAAACCATAGCGGCTGACACGTGTTTTGCATTGCAACTGATGTACAGTAGTCGTTTTTTAAGCAAGAGAGGCATTTATTTTGGCAGGTCAGATTGTCAACTACATTCTGGCCTGGAAGGATCGGATGTTATGCCCAAGATTGTCAGCATGGAACTGGCTCTGATTTGGCAACATGCGTGCCACATAAATGCTAAGAAGTTTGTACTAAACACTATTGCATTTGGTAGAGTGAAACCTGTCTATAACGGTCACCTCTGGGACCTGAGAAAATGACTTTTATAGACAGGTGGCCTTTCTATCCAGGTTGATTTCTATAGAAGATGTCATTTTGGGGTTATGAAGAGTAGCCTTTATACACAGGTGGCTGTTCTATAAAGGTGGCCACTAATACAGGTTTGAATGTATAGCTCTCTCTGGCGTAATCTTCAATGTGCACAACACGTATTTTGAAGCAGTTCTCAGACTGGTAAAACTCACATCAATGGCCACTGAAATGGTCAAGCGGTATGATGGGGATGTGCTATCCAAGTAGATGAATACTTGGTACATGCATGCAAGTCTGCTGCATTGCCCCATCACGACCCTCTGTTGAGAAAGTATGGATATATTCTTTAGGAAGGGGGCCACCTGCCTTATGCTGCCACAACATTCGCTTGTCCATTTCGTGATCATTGACTGTGTTTGGCAGTATGAGATATCTGGCATTATCCCATTTCAGTCGTTAGATGGTTTGATGAGCTTCTGCGTCCTCCTTAATTAATGTCTTTTGTATTTGCTTTACGACAGGACGACGTGCAACTGTAATGGAATGTGAGCATGGTCCGCGCAAGCGTACAAATGCATTGAAAAGAATGTTGAATGCGACTGGGAATGACGAAGCATTGAAAAAGATACCCAACCTTACTTGTCCGGCACGACTTTTTATTAAGAAAGTCAGGAAGTTCCCTGAGTTCAAAGTTGCAATTGACACGGATATCAAGAGCCTTCGTCAGATGCAAGAGCATGCACTCAAGCAATTGCGACTTCTTGGCTTCCACAGCGGAGGCGAAGTGCGGTGAGTGAAAGGCACATATCATTTCATTTGATGTTGTTATGATTGACTTTCTGTCAACAAAGTTTTAATTATTTATTTCATTGTTTTTAAATCACAGCTACTACCTGCAGCTTCCAGTGCCTACTGCGCATCGCTACCACTTTGTCAATTGCAACCTTGGTGAAGAGCAAGACAACACAATTGTAGATCCACGCTTGGTAGAAAAAATCACAGAGTGGGTGCGTCAGGGCATCACAGGAGCATTTGTTGTTCGGCAAATGACACGGGAGTTTGTGGAGAAGGAACTCTTCCCTCGAGAATCGTCCAAACCTGAAAAGCAAAATAAATCGTATTATCCTCCGCTGATTGAGATACAGAACATCATACAGCAAGCACAGGCTGATGTCTCATCTGGAGTCCTCTCACCACTCCCACCTGTAAGTCTTCCCGCTCTCCTCGAGACTACCACATCCATCCATCATGCTCTGTTGCATTTGTATTTTTTATATGTTGTGACACTTTGTCACTTTGATCCTTTGTTGGTCATCCCTGCAGCCTGACATCATGCCCAGCATGGTGAAGACCAAGCGACGTCGCTCTGGCTCACGTCGCAACTCAGGTCTTGGAATGAACAAACGCATGCGCGGAGACGGCATGGATGACAGTGGTGATGGTATGTTGCACTTCATGCAATATTACTTTAACTGTTATGAAATAGTACAGAATTGTATGTATCCATCCGTGAATGTGTGCCACATGACGGCATTGTGTATTGCTAGACCTATAAAATGAGTCTGCTCTTACTCAGTTGGACAGATTGTTATGTGCTGGCCACTTGTTACGGTTGTGTGTACTACTGATTGCCCCCTAGTATTTCTGTGGTAAATGACATTTCCATTTGGTACTGTGTGAATGTCATCTATACCTACAAGCAGTTAGAGGTAATTTAATTACTTTCTGTACCATGTAACTTTTTGCGGAATTAGTTACAGAAGTAAAGGAATGACTTCATTCTGCTTTGAGAACAGCAAAGTTCCTTTTCAATATTTGAATCTAGCGATTTTCAAATGTTGTACTGTACATTTCTTTGCTTTTGTTATTAACATTTTTTGCTATAATCTAGCTTTCATGTTGAACAATGAATGTTGAAACTTGGAACTTAGTATTACTTGTAACTAGTTACATTTTCCAGATAGTACTTGTACGGAGCTAATTGGAACTAGTTGCATAAAAGGAGGAACTTTTACAGCGCTGCATGAAGTGCTATCAATGCAGTCGCATGAAACTGGAAACTGGAGAGCACACTCCCCTTCATATCAAATTGTCAACTATGTATTTGAAATGGTCAAGTGGTAAAGATGACCAAAGTGGAATAAATACAGGAATCAAGAGTTTCAACAAAGTATACATTATTGAAAATGTAAACCTTAAGTAGTGCTCTTCTGATGGTGTTGTAAGCCATGTCTGGTTGGTTATTGATGTTATGTCTATTGTTTAATTGAGGATTATTCTCAAATACGTTTGATTTATTCGACGTGACCGTTCAGTGCAGGTGGTCGCTGTTAACAGGGTGGCCTGTTGTTATCAGTAGTGACTGATGGATGTCATTGTGTGTTGCATGACACTGATTGCTTTGCGTTCACTTGTGTTGCAGAAGGGAAACAAGATGTGAAGACGGGGGTTGAGACGCAGACGGACATATCGAGCAGCGCTGGCCAGGTCAATTTGTCCTTACCCGAGTATCAATTGAATAACTTCTCTGTGAGCAACCTTAGCTACGATCAGCTGTCGCAGTTGGCTAAGATCGGCCTGCTGGCCTTGAACAACGCGGCATTCAGCAGCAAAGGCAGCACTGCCCCCACGTCATCGGCCGCCGTCACGACGACATCGGTTATGGCAACAGGAGAAGACGGCGCCACAACGCTGATCGAGAGCTCACATGGCGCCGACACAGCCTCCATCCTGGCCGCGGCCGGCCTCCCTCCAGACTCGGTCGTGTTCGTCGCCGCTGCTCCTTTGGACGGACAAGAATTACAGGTCGACCAACAACAACAACTGCAAACAGCCATCGGTCTTGATCCACAACAACAACAACAACAGCAGGATGGAAAACAAGAAAGCGCAACCGCTCAGCACCAGATCACCTACGGAGATTCACCCGTCCCCACGTAAACGAAGCTGCCTCCTTCTCCCGTCCTCTTGCAACGGCCATTCATTCTCGCCTGTCGGATTACACGCTCGGGAGGGACCCTCGACAGAACGAACAAACCATTCAATGGCCGCCGTGGCTTGGTTGCCCTCGTCTTCTGGAAGCATGCCCTTCTTTCCTTCCATTACTTGTTGCAACCAAATTGTAAATATTTACTGGCCGAAAAGCGATGCGTTATCGATTTTTGGCGACGAATTCCTAAAGCATCTGTTTCCTTCTTTTGTTTTTCAGAGTAGCTCGGCGCATGTGCCGGATTGAACAATCAGTTTGTCGTTTTTTCTATGTGTTTCGATATCGATCGCTTTCTTTTATCCTTGCGAAGTTGATCTGCTTTAAATGCACAATGGAATGTAACGACGGATTGCTTCATCGGTCATGCCGGGTGACGCTGCACGTGGGTTAGAAGGAGGGGCTGACCGCTAGGATGATGAAAGCTGTCTTTGCTGTTGGCTACGTCATTACCAAAGGCTTTCAACTGGGCTCTTGGCGATGTACATTGCATAATGTAATGATGGTATAGTAACTAACAAGCGCAGGCATGATTGAGCAGGGCGAAGGGATGCTCGTGCTATTCCATTGCGATCGCCTTTACGCTGGCAGTACGTGATGGTTAAATTGTTAGCAAATGAATGTCTTTTCGATTCATTCGTTGAGTGACAGGGGGTCTCCGTAGTTCGCCGGCTGTCGCTAGCTTCATTGTCTGTTGCAGTGCATTGGACCGTGTGTCTGAAATGGCCGGTTAGCGTGTCGTCATCGTTTCTTGCGTAGCTGCCGGCGGGCCACCTGGCGCCATTGTCTCGCTTGTTCACTTCCATCTTACCGGCGACGGGTAACCCAGATGACTAGTTCAGCTCCGTTGCTTCACTAAAACATGTTCCATCGAACAGCCGATGAAGGACATTGCCACCAGTTTCTACGACCAAGATGATTGCGAGTCACGGTCACACGCTGGCCATGATCCGGCATCGACCGTGGCATTGCGTCTTTTGCGCCTGCAGTGGGCGCGTGCCAGCTCGTGCCTCGTCACTACTAATGGACTCAACCTTTGGAATTCGTCCACCTGGCCTTGTCGTTGCTAGACAATAGTCTGCTGTGATAAGCGCCCTGTGAAACGACGTGTTCCCCGTTGTCAATCACACCGTTATTGACGATTAAAATTGCAACCGCCTGCGAAGAGCGGAGAGTGCCAGCTGCCCAGCCAAAGGCCGTTCCTATTCCGCCCCTCATTGATTAAACCAAAGACTGATAAGAACAAAGTCACTGATTATGCGGCATAATTTATGCACTTTCCATTACTTCAACAATGTTACACAAAGTACTCCAGTTCAAATCCACTGCATTGAGCAGGGGGAGCAAACATAACGTGAATTGAAGCAAGACCAGCAATTGAGATGCTCGGCTCACCTCGAGCAAGACAGGTGTGGTGTACAATTGTCGAGTTGACTTTTGTCGACGACCAGCGCGAATCTGGCTCCACTCGCACTAATGTACTATTATTCTAAATAATATAATGTTTCTGGTCTCCCTTTAATTGTAGCACCAAGAAGGAGATCTGAGGCTACCTGTAATTGAACCATCAACATTTATCTGCTTATATTATCACGTGATCAGCAGCTTGTCACTCATTACAAACAAGAAAGGACAAGACGCCATTTTCTAGTGAAAATTGAAGACGCTTTGGAAATGATTGCACGTGCGCATTGCCCATATCAAATGTTAATGTGCATAATTATGTGGAAATGAAGTATATGCGCAAACGAGGCTAAATGCCAGTCAGTAAAACGAGACTGATGCGTTCCCCGAGAACGCTTGCCCGCATGAGGCACCTCAGTCAAAATAATGGCTCTCTCAACTCAAATGCCAATTAAGCGACATCAAATGCAGACAGCACCATCAACTGTCTCGCAAGGAATGAATGCTTTTCGGTATCTACTCATAGTACATCGACCTTCAAAATTGGCGCATGGATGCTGCTGTCATGCACTGCGCATGTGTCAACTAATGAAGACATTGCAACGCATTCTCTCTGTTTGTTTTAATTTATTGATTATGATACGCTATGTGACAATATTTACAGTCGCCATGAACATGGGCGGTCCCATCCTCAGGCCGCAACCAAATGCCCAAGTGGGAAAACACGACAAATGTTAGTTACCAACAGACTACAACACACGAACAATTTAAAACTGGATATCCTGTATGTCTGTTGGCGTTACTGGCTGAGAGCCACAATTCACTGAGTCTGTATGATTATTGCCGCCATTATGGCCTCGTTTGGTAGCATCGTAGGAGGCGTCATTCGAAGACATTGATACACGCAGTACTTCCTCCATGAGTTCTTGACACGAGGCCAGGCAATCCTAAGGCAAAAGATAAGGAGGTCAAAGTGACGAACAAGGAGAACAGAGGGTATTTTACACCCAGCACCCTTCGACCACGCCCATCGCCCAAGCTTATCTTCCGTGGAACTATCAGATTGCAACTGCATTAACTCGCAAGGCGACATTGCCACGAAGAACCAACATACGAACAGAGCACAGCCGCCCGTGTGGTGACTTCCAGGAAGAATTGAAGGCAGGGCCGATGAGGAATGCGGAGCCATAGCCATGGGAAACAGGAGACGGGATTGCTGACCACAACCACTCAGCCGAAGGAAGCTCATAAAATAAACACACAGCAACATCACAAAGAGCAACACTCACCTCATCCACGTTGGTCATGTCTCGCATGATTTCTAATAGGTGCGTTCTCGTGGGGCACCTGGGGCCGATTGTGCTCGACAGGCCGTGGAATGCGGCACAGATGGCGGCGCAGGCTATCATGGACGGGGGTATGACCATGAAGCGGAAATCTGCAAGACGAAACACAATTGAATTAAAAAACAAACACGATTTATTTATGCCTTAACAATCAACCAATCACTCAAGTACAAGAACAACACAGCAGATGCGAACGTGCAAGGCATGACATCAGCGGGCCCTCGTTAAACAGCGAGACAACCGCATGGAGCCATTCTGACAATCCAAATTCAAGGGTCATTTGGAAACGGACAATCACTTTACGAAACACATTTGATTTCTTCCCGGTTGGAAACAGTGCGGACGCTCGTACAAATGCGTCCACATTAACGTCAACAAGGGTAGTGAATGGCATTCCTATGTGGTTGTCAACCGATTGCCCACGCACGTCAAAGGGTCCATTCTCACCGGAGGGCCGGCTTGGCAACACTGCACGACCGGACAGCGACGCAGCATCGAGCGATGGCGCCATTGCCTACAGACACACGATATCATTCAACACACCCACTTTTCAACAGAACTCACACCATCACAACCACACGGTATACCAAGCAGCAGTGGAAGCTGCCTTCGTTCAAATCACATGTGCGTCTTTTCCATTGATACAAACTCGCAAACAATTACATTTCGCACGGCTTGCAATTTAGCCGGCACGTGGTAGAAGTTCACGGGAAACGCCCAGCCGAAAAAGGATTAACGCTGTCGTATGTAGAATTGTAGATCTGATTAAATAATCGTAAAGATTCAGGCTCATCTTCTCGAAGAATTCTTGCGTTGATGAAGTTTCATTTGGGCAGTCAAGTGAACTTCACAGGGAAACGCAGCCGCGAATATTTGTCACGCAGGCGGCTGGAAGGAGAGTACAAACCGTAGCGCCGGAGCCAGAGGGGAAAGAGTCGAAATGACAGAGCCGAGTGACGTGCTCTTTACACCTTGCAACTCCAGCCGACTCACAGTCAGAGCAGAGACGAAGTGCTGATGTGAAACAGCGGCGAGCTTACAGTCAGGCCGACCGATCAAAACTCGTCGGTTAGCAAATTTCGAAAGTGTAAGTTTTCAATCACGATAGCATCCAGAATAGACAAACGGAGACGCAAAACTGAGGACAGAAAACGATTGTTTTGCAGGGAATAGTTTTAATACGGCAGCTGGCAAACAAGTCTTTCACGCGGTGTCGCGAAAATTAAAGCAAACCGCCTTCGTCGACATGCGAAACCGTGAAGTCTCCGGCCATTGTTGCCGGCCGAGATTGTGTACATTCATTCATCCATCGTGAGCACGTGACCTTTGTTTGGTAGCGCTGATTGGCTGACAAACGCCAGCGCGAAAAACTCAAACAGCCGTGACCATCAAAACACAATTTGTTGGTGCACACAGCTGATACGGTGAGAAAGCGAAGGCCATCAAGCAGGCATTGTTGCTGTTTGGTCTCTACGCATGGTGGTATGCGGTCGTTCGTCATCTTGATCAAAGTATCCCATTTGCTGTGGCAAGTTGTTGGCGGAATCGTGTTTGCCGACACTAGCTGTGGACGCTTCACACAACACACCACGTGTCCACCAAAGCACTCTCAATAAACGGCATGATCGGTTGCTGTTTTGACCTTTTGCAGGAAACTTTAAGTTTGAAATCATCATAATAATAATAGTACTCTCGTGAATGAGATGTGGCCTCACCAACGCAGCAGAGAGCGATAAAAGTTCTGGCGTGTTTCCGAACCATTGAAACGTCCACCTCTTCAGAAACGTTCAACCGAGAGAATATTTGTTCGAAGAAGTCGTAAGGCGTAATAGCAGCTATATCCCATTTGAGTCGATTCAGAACGAGCGTTTCCCAACTCTAAAATGAAAGGAAAAGGAAGAGTCAAGACAAGAGGCAGCCAACTGTCAAACATCAAAAGAAAAGAAATGTCTTTCAGCATGGCAACTGTCACGCATTTTTGGCTATTACAAGCATGGCAGACGTCTTCTCGTAGCGTGGCAAATTGAAGCCAAAGAGGAGATTAAAGAGTTTCTCACGGTTTACATTATCACGTGAAATCAAGGGAGCCAACAAATGAATACGTACCAGTAATTCTTCCAGTGTTATCGAATTGTCCGTGTATATAACAAGCTTCTCGGCGCACAGTGGAATCGTTTCCTTTAACTTGCTCGCAATAAACATGCATACAGTTCCAAGCAGTTGTAATTGCGTTTTCCTTATAGATACTATTGAAAGAAATCTGTCCATGTAATTTATGGCTAAGGGAAAGACGTCGTCCTCACAGCACTGTTCTTCGCAGACCTGAAACGGGAAACAACAAGAGTCAGAATATGCAAACCAAACGACAGGACGCGTGAGAAAACCAGTCAAGTGTGAGAACGGACGGAATTCCATGAAATCAGCTTGCCAGTTGGCCAACAAGAAACGGCGAAGCGAAGGCGGCAAGAATATCTCGAACTGGACACGCGACGGCCAAGCAGTTCCGGTTGAAATGCTCACCTCGAACATCCAGCCGACCACCATGCGTCGCATGAAGAGCTGAATTTCTTTCTGCACGATCTTGAAATAGTCGAATTGAGGTAAATACCGATCTTCGCTCAGCAGCAGGTTTTGCAACACCCGTTCGTCCTTCAACAGAGTTCGATCAACGAAGCTCTTCAATGGCCGATCGATTTCTGAGCACAGGAGGTTCATCTTGAACTAATGCCACAAGCCAGATAACAGATCACTTCGAACTACGACTAAAATTACAGCAAATGCTTCTAAATAATAAAAAATAAAACTACTATGTGTGGTCAAATGTTTAATGCATGCATCTGCGCCGTTGACTGCCGAGCGAGTGGTTGCTTGCCAACGTCGTCTGGTTGAGGCCCAACTGCAACAGTCACAGATCTGGCTTTCAACTTGGACGAAGACTGCTGCCACCACCTCGGACACAACAGCACAACATTCGCACCACGCGCCGACACGACGATCCCGATTGAAGTGAGGTGGACTCAGATCTGGTCAATCGTGTACATACCGAGGGGACACAGTCGAGCAGTTCTCACATTCGCACGAATTCGCAGCGTTTGACTCTTCTATCTCATTCAATTGCCGAATGACGGACAGCCAATCACGCATCTCATGCTAATTTATGCACATTCGAACCAACGACATCCTTCGCGATTGGAAAGAGGGAAGATTTCGATATCACACAGCAACGACGGGGGTAGACACCGCGACAGCTGCAGTGCCATTGTCAATGTGCAACAGAACAGGAAGATCTTGATGTAGGGGTGTCCCCATTGGCTGACAGTGGGTGCGTCCCTTTGGTTGGAGTGACGGTACCTGTTGAAGCTCTACAGGCAGAGAATTAATGGTATTAAATTGTTCAAATGTTGTTACAATGTCGCCACTTGCAAAAGCAGTCATTGCCCGCCACGCCAGCTGTTGCCAAGAAGGCACACGTTTCGAAATTCCTAACTAAAAGAAAAGGCATGTTGATGACTCTTGCAAACAAATGATGCATCTCAAACAAATTCTTTGGTAACTAAATTCGTTCTTTTTTCAGCTGACAGTGGGCCAATGCATTGGACACGCAACATTTCGTTTCCTACATATCCTGTCAAGCAAACGCCTCCGATAATCAAATGTTGATTTGTCCACAACTAATGAAGTGAAGCAGCTCTTCGCGGTTGAAAATGAGCAGCGGTGGATTAATCTGGTATCCATGGCTTTGCGGCGTATCCAAGGTGTGTGCGCTCGTCTGTCCACAGTGCTAACACAGGGCAAAGCTGAAGTGATGTTTTGCAACGCAGAAACAGATGCCGTCATGCTTTCGAAAGGCAACCTGTTGGCTTAATTAAGGGAATGACTAGCGATAAACATATTTTTCATTTAATTGCGGCTTTTGGCAAAGGAGTCCCCAGTTGACACGATACAGGACAAAAGAAAGACGAACAAACTAGTTGCTGCGGTCAAGAATGGGCAGGAAATACACGGAGATGCCCTGATCGCCATTCAGAGCTTCACGCCATCGGAATTCAGTGTCACAAAAGCGATTGGGAAGTGTCTTGGGCAAACAGATACAGCTACCTGCCGATGAGACGAGACAAACACGCCAGAGAAGCAACCCCCGGGGCTAAGCGAAGCTTATTGCGGCCATAGCTCAGTGATGCTCATCCAATTGATTTGCAGTTACTTCGGCGTCCCGACAAGGGGACTGGTAGTGAGTATCACGAAGGCACTTGTGGCAAAGACAGTTAAACTTGACCAGCGACATTAAGTTGAGCGAAGTGTCTTCAATTGGGAAAAGTAGACTCCAATGTTGAAATTCCATTGATGCTAGATCAGTCGTTCTGAATTCCTAGCGCGAGAGAGCGAAGCGTGCTTAGTCCAGGGGACCAGTTCAGCGGATGTGCTTTGTAATGGACTCGCGAGTTCACACATTGCGAAGAATGGCAGTGTGCCTTTCATAAGATGTCAATGACTTTGATCAGGATGGCTCTGCTCCTGAACGGGTCTCATTGTAAAAGAAAATGAAGAGAAATGCCACCTCGGTGTTTGATGAGCTGCTCACTAGGCGAGTCGCCAACGGGAAACCAAGGCACGTTTCCTTGGGCCCATTCCCCCTGGCAAGAAGAGATGAACTCTGCAGTTGAATGCTCATCTCAATTTATTCGCTCTCTGTTTTAGCTGCGATTCCTATTTCTGCCGGAGAATCTGCCGCAATCTCAATTCTTTATACCTGCTACAATTGAACCATCCTGTACCCCTGTCTTGAACTCGTGGAGCATTGATTACCGGGAGATAGAACTAAGGCTGCCATGATTGCGATGGCTCTTAAAGAGACGTCTATCAGCAATCCTTGTAGATATTGCATTTACGGGCTCTGCAGCGGATTACAGAGGACTGCTGTCCACCTTGGAACCACCATTGAGAATCTCCCGTCGCAGACCGTCGACTTGGAGGCACGGAGTGAAGGCATTCGTGAATCTGAATGCAGAAAGATTTCCCACATTCATCGCACTGCAGAAGACGCGACTGCCTTGTTGCCATGACGCTTTCACGTCAAACCAACCGGATGGCCAAAGCACGTCGAATGATGACGAAGCTTAAATTCTTTCAATCCCATCCTGCAAGGAACTGTTTGAATTCTGTTCGGCATCATTCACAGGAACAACTGCAAGGCTACCGATCGCTCAACTTCATCCATCGTCTCAGCTCGTTCGAGCCCAGGCCAGTAGACTGACGCAAAAGGAAGAGAGAAAATCAGCGCAACGCACATTAGTACTCTATGGCCATATTGAGGAGTACAGTATAGCCATCCATCGCTCGTCAGGGGGTTCGGAAGTAGAAGGGTTTAAGACGGGGACATTGTTTGATGTTGCGAATGATGCTTCATCATATGCAGTTGTCATATCAGCTATTTGTTGCAGCTTAATTATCATCACAAGAGTGACGTCAAGTACGTGGGATGTCTGCGCTGCCTAGCAACAAAGAAATGGATCAGCTGGTGCTGGCGCTCTGTGTTTGCAGTCGGCTCTCCTTCTGTCATAGCAACAGCGGACTGCAAACACTGCTGGAAAGCGTCAGCACATAGTTAATTGGATGGCAGATTGTGAAATCGGAGCAGCGTGCTTTATCAGTACAGACCGACAGTAGTTCTCTGAGAAAATCCACAATTATCTGTCAGGGTGTACTTGTGCGTCATCGAGGCGAAATTTACAGATTGGCAATAAATAACAATATCCGCCGTTCGCAACACGTTAGGGCCTCTGCCCGCATAACACGCTGCTTTGATTTTACAACCTACCCATCAATCAAGGGGCCTCTCTGTTCTAC
Source organism: Calvadosia cruxmelitensis (assembly GCA_900245855.1). Taxonomy (NCBI): domain Eukaryota; kingdom Metazoa; phylum Cnidaria; class Staurozoa; order Stauromedusae; family Kishinouyeidae; genus Calvadosia; species Calvadosia cruxmelitensis. The sequence goes on from OFHS01000187.1 coordinate 52,359, forward strand.
ACATCATGGATCTGTAGCGCGGCCTCGCTCTGAAACACTTTCTACTGGCGACATGATTGACTGCATAGTTGACCTTGCTGACCTGACCTGTGCCTTAGGATTGATGTGATTGTGTCAACGAAAACAAGAGTAATGTTTATACTTCACGGCAGCGCTCATGTTCTCAACTGCGGAGGGCGGGCAGCCTTCAAGGGAGCCCGGGCATTATCAGATGCTGAGAATGCATTCCTCTGGAGTTCTGTCTGGGATCGCAGTTGTCAGCGGTGCATTGTGGGACTGCCGAAGACAAAGGCAGCAGCAAGCATTAATAATAAACTTACAAATAAATCGAGGGTCGCTCATGATGCAACTAACGGCCTTTTAAGATGCCACTTGATGCCGGCGGAATGGTGTGTCTCTCAAGGAGCCAGTCTGCAGCAGGAATGATCAGTTCATCTACGATTGTGTACTTCAAAGCCGCTACTCTTGCGATACTGACTTACCATGGTGCTTTGCACAGTGTGACGAAGCCTGAGTACGAGTCAATCGTCTTTGTGCTGTTCTGACATAGGATTTTGCTAGAACCACATTATTGCCAATCATAAGTTCGGCCCTGCATCTCGCTGTCAGACGTCTGCCTCCTCAAGAATGTGGACAGTCGGAAGTCGCAAATCCGCTGCCTGGGCAACGATTCCTTACCTTGTGCTCAACTGTCCCCTGCTCATGAAAAAAGGGAAAGGGATGATCGACGCTCCCTTTCCGTGGCAGAAGTCTCCTGGGTGCCAATGCACCTGACCAACGGGGGGCTGGGGGCCACATCTATATGATAATATCCAACTCAACCCCCTTGATGATTACACAATTACCCCCAATTGACGATGCAACTATGCCTTCAGAATGGGCCCCTTGGGGTTTAGGGAACAAGAGAACATGCCACAAACAGGATAGTGTTACTACGTACATACTGCTGTAGAGATGTTAACAGAGGGATCTGATGGGGCTGCAGGGGAGATCTACATGGTGGGGCTCGTTGTCATCTTCGCTGTCTGTCTCCCCTAGTCATACATGGGGCACATATCATGAGCTTCTTCAACGAACAATGATTAATCTCTTTGTCTTCTCTCTATGTCTGCGAACTAGAATCCGTTACCACACAAAGTCTTTCATTTACGATCTTCCCATGTTCTTATTGCGAGCTCCGAGCGCTACAGTCTACAGGTTGCCTTTGAAATTGATTGGTAAACTTCAGACATTCCTCTTGCCTCTCCAATTTGCATCATCGTGTCTCGATTATACTGAGGACATTCTAAAGCACCAAATAAGAAAGTTACATTTCAAGATGCAGTAATTCCTGTGTTCCCGACGATGGTCACGTGGTTTGTTTCGTGATTTCTATTGGTGTAAATTGTAGCAGCAATACTGTATATTGTCTGTAAATTGATCATTCCGCACTGTTCCTGTGCCTTTGGCCGTTTGGGACTCCTTTGATCTCGGAGTCAGGTCAGACAGTTACTGGTAAAGATATCAAGGTAAGATTACACAACACTCGAATCTTGTCGATCTGATAAATATGTTTATTTGATACTTGATTGTTTGATTGTAGATAAACCGAGCAAATGGAGATTGGTTTGATCTTCTGAGTTTTGTTGCGCTGGCGTCGATCCGTGTCACAAACTAGCAACGTCTACAATATAACAGTGGTTACACTTTTTCTTGCTTGGCCATGATGAATTCACCGTTGTCGTTGTGCTACTGCAAAGGCAGGCGAAAGAATGTACAAAGGATACAGTCTCAAGAGCAATCACTCGACATGTTGAGGCTGGATATTCTTAGAAAGAGGCCAACTGGTCTCGAAATGCCACAGATCGTGGAAAGGAAAGATTAGTTTTTGAAATATTCGATCATTCTAAACTCTGGAGTGAGCCCAACACCTTATATGCTGAGCGCGAGGATTTGATTCGATGCACAGGCTGGATAGCACGCCCAGTAGCCAACAGAGTGAGTATGGTGGTTCAAAAAAAGTCGACTTTCAAAATGTTACCGGGATCAACGCAAAAAAGTTGTGAAATAAGGTAAAAACGTTGCATGCAAAAGGAAAATCAATTCGAAGCACGTTTAGAACTCTCGAATCATCGTTTTGTGTTCTGACGCATAGCGACTTGAATCGCACTAGCGGTGATGGAGAGCAGATGCGAAAGCACCGCCTTGTCAATCATTCTCAGCAGCGAGAGGAGTCAGATTTCACAAGGCGTCTTTAGACAACTCCGGAAAAACTCTCGGCCCATCGTGGCAACTCTCCTTGCAAACTTCATGGCGTTGGTTTGCTCATTCAACCTTTATTATTTCACTCTGGACCACATTGAAA
>OFHS01000188.1:0-28444 GCA_900245855.1 Calvadosia cruxmelitensis
ACCTCTCTCCATCTGGTACTTCGGCTTGCTCTGTCAGACTTGCAGTCGACCTTCATCCGCCGTACTCCATGCACTTGCCGCAGTGGAGTTTATCACAACGACACAGATGCGCGCGTACCGTAATAACGTCTCTTGCTACAGCTACTGCTCCTGTCTCTGCTGGCGCTCGTTCTGTTATCTGTGTAGTCAAGGGTTGTTCTCGTCTGGCTCGCTGATTTTGCAACTGCGCCAGCCATTTAGTCGGTCCCGCAAGCGTGTTGGATCTGTTGCCTAAATGACCCGTTTCTTGAGGCGACAGTCGCCAAGAAGAAAATGAATCCAGGTAAGTCGAATTCATCTTGGATTTACAATGGACATAATAATCCTGAGTTTCTCATATTAATCAAGGAGAAACTATAAACACGACGGCCCCGTATCCCTTGAATTTTCTGCAGCTTGGGGGGCTCCAGAGGGAGGCTGTCCTTCCCTACGACTTGCCTGTGCATCCTGAAAGCCTCTTACGTCACGGGACGCACTTCCAAGGTTTACAACGTCGCGGACGATTGTTACCTTCCTTCAAGGGGGCCTGCCGCCCTTATTGCTGTCGACTGCCGCGCTGTACGGCACTTTGCTTATATTAACATGCACGTTAGCGCACACGCATGAATAATGACAAAGGTGGTCGGGGTGCTCCGCTGAAAGTAAGACGATGAAGGAGATAAATGGGAACGACGAGGGAGGATACGATGGAGGTGAAGTGAGTGGCAAGTGACCAGGTGCGACGTCTGCAGACGGCGCAGCAATCGTCCTGGCGCTGCAGTGTACGGTGGTGTGATGTGATGCACCACCGTCCGGCGTCGACGGGACGATTGCAACAATGGTCTCTCTCTGCCCGCGGTGACGGACTCCGGCCCCGAGTCATATGGATATGGCGAAGCCTCCAATACGTCAACTTACTGGATGCACTATCCTTGTCATTACACCCACCCTATCATAGTCCCTTCTGAAAAGTATGCTACAACAAGTGTTCCCGTCTTGCCTTTTTGATCAACAAATCAAGATGTTTTCATTGACAAAGGCAAGCCAGCTCTCGTCCAACATGATAAAATTGCTCCTGACCCTATGTCATCATCTATGCCACAATTCAGTGTCAAACTTTGGTGGTCCTTGGCCTTCTGCAAAGTGGCATGCATTGGGGTGATGAGGTTCTTGAGAATAATTTTATTCGGGTGGAAGTTTGTCTGAATTCTTTAGCTTCTCTAGCCAACCACGAAATCCTCCAGGACAACAGCAGTCTCACTGAGCAATCCTCTTTGAATTGCAAAAGTGATTTGCAAATGAAGGAAATCATTTCCATCAATGCCTAACAACAGTGCTTTACCAAGGGCAAGAATTGAGTTGATTTCCTGGCTCATGGCCACAAACAAAGAAAGCACTCGAAGAAACAATCGATTGCAAACAAGTCTACATGGTGGCTTTCAGGTTCCTGACTCAAGGGTCGACGTGGGCAGCTTATCTGGTCTCAACGATTCAAATGACGATAAGCAGCTGCCGTTGCACCATAAGACAACTGCATGCAGGGACATCCACAAAACAAGAACTAAAACACTGCTAGCCTGTGATTCTAAAAGGCGTCTAATATAAGAACAGCAGCACCTGTACCGTGTGCGAGAGCTTTCGTTTCAGTTAGCGTGTTTTCGCTTTTAGTGGTGTTGCCTTGTGAGCTGGCGCAGTTGAGGTGTAGGATTACAACATTTGAGCTGAGACCGACTCACCGTCCTTCAGCGGGGTTTGTTCGTCCATTGAAACACGAGCTTCCTCCAAGAAAGATCAGCTGCTTGACAGCTTTATCTGGAAAGCGTTTGAAGCAATGTAACATTAGCCAGTTTAAAGAGATGCACGACAAACGCGCAATCAAATCGTGGCGAATCTGCCAAGAGGATGAGCACGAAACATGTCACCGCCAAAGCAAAAAGATCGGAAAGTGTATTTATAAGAACAGACGATTGTTCTTTGCAGTAACAATAAGCAATCCCTGACTTAAATATATGTAGTGAATTGAGTAAGCTTCTTTCAATTCAGCAATTAAAGGCCATGCATTCAAAACATTGACAACAAGCGGAAAGCGTGGTTACTTACTTCCTTGGAATGAAACGCTAGTGATGTCATGCAAAGTATTTCGTCGTTGAATGTAAACTTATTTGCGCCGTAGAAGTTTTTAGAAATACAGATACGTCCTAGCTCTCCGAAGTTCTACTTTTGGAGAAGTGAGTACGATGCTGAGGCTTGCTGTGAGGTGAAATCTGGGTGGACGGCCTTCCTCCGTCCGCCAAAACAGCAAACAACAGCGCGAGCAGCCAACAGCGCAGCAGCCGATTAACCGACCAGTCGCCGACGACGACGACGATTGCGACGCGTGCCACAGGGAGACCAAGTCAGCCGCCATGATCAAGAATCTCAAGCATTTCGAGCTTCATTTCTCACATCGCAAACCACAACAAAGACTGTCGTAAAATCAAGCTGGCTCAAAAATCAATACACTTCGAAGGCAATCAATCCACACTGCCTTTGCATCAACCAGAACCAGGATTGTTTGCATTTATACCCTGCAGACTGACTTTTCACATTTTGATCGGCGGAAGGTTGATAAATCAAGTTCGAAAAGTGGAACCTTTTTGCGTCGTATTGTAAACATCGTAAGTGGCAGTTTAATATCAGGAAAAGATAATGGGTTGACACTTTTCGACTTCATCGGATGTGTCAACACTCGGCAAGTGTTTCTGATTTCGTCCACAGTGGGTGCAAGCTCCGGTTGAAAGGGGAAAAGACAAGGCAGGCATTGTTCGCTGTTGGATAGACGGGCAGCAGTGATGAGATTTGGCGAGGTGGTGTCTTTGATGGCAATGAATCGTGACTTGGAGCCCACGTGCGAACAATGCGCGTTCAAAAGAAATTCTTACAAAGGAAGTACAAACGAGCTGGATCCTGTGTAATCGCTATTGTTATGCAAATAAACACAGCGAATCGGTCATTTTGATTGGCTAATCCAGTCTGGCCGATGAGGATTACCACGCTCTGCCAGCACGGACAGCAGCCAAGGCGCTCGCAAAAACTCGCGAAGGATAGCGACTTCAAAAGCATCCAAGTGCTGCTGTGTATCGTTGTTGTGCTGGGAAAGCGAGCTAAACTGCTATCACTGGTGTTTCTTAGCCCAGTAGCAACGAATATAGGAGAGTACGAGGATGTTTACACCAATCAGTTGACGTCTGGCGGTTTTGTTTTGTGGCAATGTTCCGCGAGTTGTTGTTTGCCGTTGCGGCAGTGTTTTCGATTTTGCCTTCAAGTTTACCAGCGGGATATTCACGATGCGAACCTATTACGATTGCCTTCTGCGAGAACATTGGCTATAACGAGACCATCTTTCCCAACTTGCTACACCATCGGAATCAAGAAGAAGCTGAGCTCGAAATTATCCAGTTTCAGCCGCTTGTTCAGATCCAATGCTCGGAATACATTCAGTTTTTCTTATGCTCTGTTTACGCCCCTGTCTGCACAGTGCTAGAGACGCCACTTCCACCGTGTCGGTCGTTGTGCGAAGAAGCAAGAAGTAAATGTATGAACATAATCCTTACATTTGGTTTCGACTGGCCAGAAACACTGCGCTGCAGCCGCTATCCCGAGTTTGGCGGCGAAACAATCTGTGTTGGCGAGAACACAACTCGCAAATCTGGCACGGTCGCGCCAAAGACGGTGCACACCGGTTCCTATCCCAACCAAGGCAGCATTGCGCCTATTACAAAGCCAACGGCGACGTCTGGGAGTGGTGTATTTAGCAGATGCCCAACAAATCTAACGAAGGATGACGACGTGCATTACAATTTCATGGGTTTTACAGAGTGCGCTGCGCCATGCGAAAGTGTGTACTTCCAGCGCAACGAGAGGGACTTTGCCAGCAACTGGATCCTATTCTGGGCTGTCGTTTGCGTCGTGTCCACAACATTTACACTGACAACATTTGTGATCGACAGACGCCGCTTTCGCTATCCAGAGCGGCCAATTATATTTCTGTCTGGTTGCTACCTGATCATCGCGGCTGTCTACATCGTCGGCTATGCGACGGACAAGAGCATCTCGTGCCACGAGCAGAAGATTGCCAAGCAGAAAGACGTGGGTAGTTCAGGCATCTTGCCACCTGGAGCCTTTTATGGCAACGAGGGAACAGTGTTGTTGAGGAACCAAGGCACAGAGAACGCCGGCTGCACGGTGTTGTTCATGTTCTTATATTTCTTTACCATGGCATCTGCCATTTGGTGGGTCATCCTGACGCTGACGTGGTTCTTGGCCGCCGGCATGAAGTGGGGCCACGAGGCCATCGAAGCCAGCTCGCAGTACTTCCACGCTGCCGCCTGGGCCATACCAGCAGCAAAGACCATCGCCATTTTGGCCATCAACGAAGTCGACGGCGATGAGTTGAGTGGCGTCTGCTTCGTCGGCGGCTCCAATCTACAGGCGCTTCGCGGCTTCGTTCTAGCGCCATTGTTCGTGTATTTGGTACTGGGCACGTTTTTCCTGCTGGCCGGATTCATCTCTTTGATACGGATTCGCTCCGCTCTGAAGCACGACCGCTCGCTGCGAACGGACAAGCTGACCAAGTTGATGATTCGTATTGGCGTCTTCTCCGTTCTCTACACCCTTCCCGCCATCATTGTCATCGCTTGTCTATTCTACGAGCAGGCCTATCGCAACAGCTGGGATCGCTCTTGGAAGGTGGCCTGGCTCAGACACAACCAATGCAAGGACCACTTCAGACAGAATTGCGGCGGCAGGGAATTCTACGGTGCCAACAGGCCGGACTTTGCCGTCTATATGATCAAGTATTTGATGATGTTGATGGTTGGCATAACGTCCGGTTTCTGGATCTGGTCAGGGAAGACTATCCTGTCATGGAAGCGATTCTACTACACGCGAATTCTACGCCGTCGGATGCCACGCTCGTCATCCAGTCACACTGGCAACAACCCCACGACGCGATCGAACGTGTGACAGACTGACGAGGTGACAGCACAAGTGACGATATCGCGTTGTTACCGCCCTGACCCTGAGCGCAGAGGATGTCCTTGGCGGCTCCCCTTGGCCGAGGGCAAATTCTCGCATATGCATCACACACACGCATAGACGCATAGACACGTGTGATAGAAATACCAACGGATCCAACCGCAAATGACGATTACAATCACCCGATCGCATAGCGATGCCCAATGCCGCAGCGGCGATCTGCGGTTTGCCTCATGCGTGAGATTTTAAACGTCGGTGACCGCAACGATGCGTCACCATGACGACATAAAGGACGGCGGCATCGTCTACTGTCGCTATTATTTCATTGTTGTTTTTATTTGCATTGTGTAAAGTTGAATAAGAGAGATTTATACGCGCTGGTTGTGCTCATGCAATGCTTATTTTCAAATGGCAAGTTTGTTTCTGTTCTTGGTCGCTTCTTGCGGCGTTTTAGTGCTTCAAAGTCGTTCTGTTGAACGGCCGGACTTGCGTCACGCTGATACGCACGACGGACAACAGTGTACGGCCCGCAGAGGACCCCGCAGCTCTTGGCGGGTATCTGTTGTCGCAGCTTTCTTGTCGGCGATATACAGAGACCACTGACGGCACTCTAAGCAAGCGAACACGATAACATATTACTAATTAGGTAAGACGAAACTATTATCATCCATTTGAAGGTGGTACTTGAATGTGTTCAGCGATTTCCTTAAATTAATTGCGCAAGAAGGGCATTGCATAGTTTTGCGCGGCATCTGAGAACGCTCAATTTCCTTGGTGCATTTATAGGGTTCCTTACAGTAAGTTGATATTCTGACGTCATCCTAGTTACATGTGGTGCACAGCAGCCCCTGGGATTAATGGAGCGCTAATTCCTCCGTCATTGCTATTGCTGTACATTAATGCAATGCTGCTTGCATTGAAGGTGTACTAGCTATGTTGGAGTTTCTTCACAGAAGTGGTCGCGTTAAACAGGTGGTCGTTAGAACAGGTTGGACTCCACCGTCATTGACCATATAGATAATCTATGCATTGAATTCATATTAAAGCATCTTTCTACTCTATGCTGTTTGTGCGACGTATACAGTACACAACATGATAGGAAATGTGTTGACGGATACTCCATTACCCTTTCATCATTACTCCGCTCGCTTTTATGCACAGCAGCTTTAGAGTTCTGGAGCTGCGTCCAATTGCTTATGCATTATTCGCATCAAGCATTTTAAACAAAACAAGGTTTGCCGACAGTATTCATTTCACGTCTCAATCTGTAATCTATTGACATTTAATTATATCTTTAATTTATAATACTTTATCCATGACGCCTTAATTATTTCTATTGTGCTACACAGCTAATTACAGCTAATTACAACATTTTATTTTTTCGCTTTTACAATGTACTATTGTACACTTTTAATTTTTGGAGGGCCCTGAGGGAGACAAGCGAAAGCTTATCAGGATATCCTCGCTAAATAAAGACGATGATGATGATGATGATGTCATGGTTGCTGCTACAGTGTATTAGACTTATTGTAATTGTATTGATGGAATTTTTGGCTTGTGTAATGTGAATACGCAGTGCGGCATGGTGAATTTCTATCGCATTCTCTCTTTTCTTGTCGTGAGCTGGTCGTGAGTCCTTGATGTTACTGATATAACAATACACACACCAGTTTAGTTGTCTAATGATCACGTCGAGGCAAGATAACCGCCCAACAAGCAAAAGACGTCTCAGGACGTCCAATGGACGCTTTAACGACGTCTGGACGTCGCGGGTACGTCGTAAAGACGCCTTGTGTTTAGAATTTAGAATTTGGCTTTATTGGAAAACTGAATGACCAACAGCATACACACGTAGAAGGTATCCAGGGATACATTTAAACTACATGGAGAATTATACATACTATAAATCTATCATATTGTATTGTTCGTGTCAGTGAGATGGCGGTGAAGCTTTCATTTAAATAAATGCAAAGGTTTGCAAAATACAACGTCCTTTGGTAAAGAATTCCAATGAGGTACAACACGGTTAAAATAGAAGTAATGGCGACAGTTACTGGACGACTCCGTAATAACAGAGAGCCAACAAATGTAATCAATAACCGAATGCCCTGTCAATCAAATGAAGTCATGTGCGCGCAGTCAATCCAAGAGGCAACCTGTCTTTCTTTCGTGTTTTATTTTGTATAATGTATCATGATGAAGTGCTGCGTTACGTCTTGCCAGCAATACAGGTGAATTATTTAAGCAATCTATTAACAAGTAGTCTTCCAGTGTACAAAATATTCACATCATTTAATTAACCTCTCCATGAGGCTGATATTATTTTCACCTATTTTTAATTACATTCAGCATTTTGTACCTAACTATATTGTCGCCTGTGTAAAGGGTAAGATGCGTTAAATGCCATTGGTCGTTTATACTGAGGTGACTTTGTAAGCTGACCTCTCTTGCGTGGATGGGTTCACATCGAAGCACGTGACCAATTGTAAGTGCGACTTGCAGACGTCGATCTTCCGCGCAAGGATCTTGTTCTCTCGATTCAGAACGCGAACGGCCTGGGGCTCTTCGAGGCTGACGCCGTGTAAACGAACTAAAATGGCGGAAAGATAGTAAGGAATGAAGCACCAATTCCGACACACAACGCCACTCAACACATTGTACAGTGTACACAAATGATTCTAGCAAGCACCACCAGCTAACGTACAGGATTTTTTTTTGCTTAGATAATACCCCATGAATTTCAAATTTTCTGTTATTCTTGCAATTGGAATACATGATTTTTGGAGTTCCGTTTCAGTAAACTAAATAGATGTTGGATGTTGTTCGGTCACACGTCCAAGCCTTCTGTCATTTAGAGTGGCCTCCTCAGAGTTGGTAAGCTCATGGGTTGCTTTTCAAAGCACAGATCTACAGTAGGATTCCTTCGACTTAATAATCAATGAGATAAACTCATCAGCCCAAGATGAGTGTGGCCGTGGTGTAATCCGATGGGAGGTTTGCGACATGCGTTGGATTCTCCTCGTATGAGAGCCATGTCACTATAATCAATGAGACAACTAGCATGGGCAGAAGCGGAGCCCAGTCTCTCTCTGGTAATTTCAGAAGTACGCATATAAAATAGGACGAATAATGTATGCAGCAAATGTGCTCAGTTTTTCTTATCTTAGAGAAGAGGAAGAAACTACTTTTCTGCATAATGAAATTTCATAAAATCTTCTTTTTTGCGCATTATGGAGCTGCAGTCTTTTCCTCGACTGCATGAAAGGACACTAGATACAAAAATAACCAGATGGGCAGACCTACCATCGACATCTGGCAATCTGCCTTGATTTCCGATCACTAATTTGTCGAGGGTTTGTTTGAGTTGACTGCGCAGGCCTTCTCGTTTGTCAATCAACGTGTCGACCTTCTTCCTATGGTTTGTCGCCCTGGCGAATCTGCCCTTTTCGCTGACATTCTGAAACAGCAAGCGAATCAAATGCAACAGTCCGCTTATGATCGTCGATGCAACTGCTGCCTGATTCGTCTATCGAAAGCACGTGACAGGACAAGACGAGCAACCATTGGTTGATCGAATGAAATGGCCCACCTCTCCGATTCGATTCCTGTTGCCTTCGTAAATGGCTGCCGTCGAGGTTTCTGAAAGCAAACGCATTGCCACCGATGTTACGAGACCCGTTTAAGAATCAAAGTGAGTCACAACGATCTAAGCCGCGTCGCCTAGTCCGCACATGTTCGTGATGTCCTATTTGAGTCGTCCGCCTGTCGGCAAGGCCATCAACAGACAAAGCCACCGTGCCGTTATGTCCACGGCAACAACAACATCACAATGGAAGCGCCGGCTTCGAGCCTTCACCGAGAAACACAAGATTAACTTCTGGGTGTCGTTTGGGTTCGGTTAACCAAACCGCGACTGATCGCGCAGACGAAGTCAAAACGAAACCAGAAGTCTAAAGCCGCCGTCGTCACAGACGAATAATGACCAACTGAGAAAGTGAGCCTATTACCCAGTACTTTTTACCGCCTCGGTTTGTAGGAACTCCTCTTTCAAGGAAACGAGGCTCGCATATAGACATGATATGGAATAGTTGGTGAAAATTTCGTGTTACCTTTGGTGATTTTCCGTCGCTGATTTGGCGTCTCTGATGACATCTGTAAATTGCCATTGCTCTCACAGCGCATGCTCTCGTAACCGCTGCTTATTCCCTCCGAAGACGGTCCTGCTTCAAAAATAAAATAAAAATATAATCGCATCATGTTGCCGATTGACATCTGAAAACACAACGAACAGACAATAGAATCCATTGGTTGTACCAAAGGGCATGTACAGCAATTGATAGGTTACCAGCGAAAAAAGGAAGAGAGGGGTTGTTTCCTAGGAACGCCGCCGCCAGACAAGACGCGAGACGATGGCGTGATCAACGGTCGGCCAAGAACATCGAATGTTTTGATTTGAAATGCCGCATCATCTCACTTTTGACAATATCCACTGCTCGCACCTGGTCGATTCACTTGCACGCACAATCACCTGATGTTGAATTCAGACCAGCTGGCGATGGAATTCGACTGGCGAATGGGCCACATTAAGTCTAGCAGATCGTACGCGAGATATCAGATAGCAGCCTCGCAATCAAGTCTCACGTCTCGTACTGCCGGCCTTGGGGGCCTGGGGACCATGTCGATTCAACATAAATTGAATTGGCACTTGAAAATTGTCGACACGTGAGTCGTCATGGTGACCCAGCAAGAGCGGAATGGCCGTAAACGATTTCCGACAACATTCAAGAAACTGTGATTTTTTTTTACTTCGTCGGGGCTTCGTGCTAATGTTTGTTGGATTAGTACTAAACAACATATCATATAGTCTCATTCTACTTACTGATGAGCTTGCGCGAGGTCTTGGGACTGCCAATCAAACTGCCGCAGCTGCTGACGCTGCCAAAGAGGTCACGGCCACTGACCCTGGAGAGAGAAAAACGTCACATTAACCATCGAACAGTGAATAGTCATGCCTGGCCATTGAGGACGGGGGTTCGTTGTAGAGTACTCACATGCAACAGCCAGTTGCTTCAATCTGCTCGCGAATCGACTCCATCGAAGGCCGACGGACGTAGCGATCTCCGATCATAGCCGACTGCTGCGATTCGTCGGGGTTCGATAAAGTGTCGTCGTCCTCTACTACGACACCATCATCTTCGTCGTGAATATCTTCCGTTGAATGCGCTGACGTGGCTTCGACTGCTATCGCTGTTGTTGCAGTTGTTGTTTGGAGGGGAAGAAGCTTGTCCAGGGGGCACTGGAGGGCATCGGAAACCATGTTACTAGGCGACGGTGTTAGGACCGAAGCGACGTACAGTAGCTCCTCTTCCACTGCGAAACGCTCCGATATCTTCGAAACAAGTCTCCTCTCAAAGCTCTCAACAGACGCTTGGCTGGACATAGAGCAGACAGACTGACTGCTGTCGGACACTTGCTTGTAGGGACTGGGGTGAGCCCGGTCGTCCTTCGAACGCAAGCACGGCGTCGCTGGCAAACTGACAGACGTCTCGGCGTACGTTCGATTGACGTTGCTGTTGTTGCTCAGGCGACGTCGAGATGAGTAGGGCGTGGCATAGGGCAAACTCACATTGCCACGACTGACAAAGCCAGGTGTCACCTCTGCGTCAAGGTTGCCTCGTTCAGGTGCACTGAAAACTGACTCTCGTGAGCCTCTGCGCACTAAAGGCGACAGGGGAGCGTAGAAAGCCGTCGCTAAATGACTCCTTGTCGCTTCACCAGCATGCATAGCGGTAGGGGCTGGATCATGCAGTGCGGATGGTGTGGGCTCCGACTGGAAAGCAGTGACGACCTCGTTTTGGGTCGACTGCGATCGAGTGCAATCAGTCGTGCCTGTTGAGGCCTCGTTTTCACAGTCGGACCCAATATCTCTGGTGATTTTATCGAGACGTTCTTTGACGGAAGGCGGTCGTTCGAAATCCGTAAGATCGTGATCATCAATGACATCACCTTTTGGCCCAACGTAGATGACGGTGTCGCAAGAGTCTTCCGCGGCACTCGTCGACGCAAATTCAGAGTCGCGTAGTGTGTCCGATTCACATGCCTCCGTCACGAAGAGCGGCGTCACTGGTTTAGCGCGACGTCGATATCGTCTCATTTCGTCGCAAGAGCTGTCGCCTCCAGATGAACTAGTGCTGGAATACTAAAGGCAAAGAAACATATCGTTCTGTTACCAACGACAGAAAAGCCAATTACCATTCATCCTTACTACGAAGTTTATTAATCAGGGAAATACTGTAGAAGAGGAATGCAGTCAAATAGATACTTACCGTATTCTTCTTTCTCCTTGACCTGTGAATCCTCGTGGCCAATTGGAGGGTGGCAATGGCCTCTGGGTAATGGCTAGGGTCTGACGACACGTGGGTAACCAAGGAGACGCGGGCAGACAGGGAGCCCATGGACTCTCGAAGCAACGAAACGAGCTTGCTATCTTTGTGTGGGATGTGCTTGGCGCCATTTGTCAGCGCGACGATCACACTGCCGAGCGCGGAGAGGGTCAGCCATGACTGTTCGCCGGCTTGGTCTCTGGCGTTGCGCTTGACGCCTTGGCATCCTGACAAATCCACAAGATGAAGACGCGACCGGCCACCATGGACTACACACAATAACAGAAGCAATGTCAGCAGAGTCGCAATCCATCTTCGTCACAAAGGCAACTGCAGGCAGACAGGTCGGAACCAACGCACTCACCTTCACCTGTTCCCACTTTGTCCACCAGGTACTGATACACGTGCAGGGTGAATATCATGTGCGAGTTCTTGTGTTCGTCCGGATCCTGCGAGGCGTCCTGTTGGCCTCTCATTGGTGTTGCTTCCCTTGCGGCAAGAGAGGCGTCCAACAAGTAGCTCGCCTTCTCTGCCGTTGGTGCCCTCATCTCCGTGAAGTCGGACAGCTGGAAGAATATCAAGCATAAACGCTAAAGTACAAACACTCAATCGCTTTCATCTATTCAACTGCGACATTGCATTGGATGATCCCCCTGGATTCTGAAGCAGAAGTGGCTAACTATGGAATAATCCAGTTGGAAAACGGGGGTTCTAGGCGACGATAATCGTGATCCAAAATCAAACCTTGGGCGTCACCGAACGCGTCTCACCTGTACATTGCTGCCTTTGTCGCGTGGCAAATAGACGCTTGGTGACGTGTTGATGCTTGTGGTGCTGCCGCGTCCTGCAGGCGACGACAAAAAAGGAAAAGAAATTGAAGAACAATCTGCGAGAAATACACCATCACCTTTTGACATGACGCGCCTTGACAACAAACAGACCTTGATCAGCTAGAAGATCCTTCAGGTTCTCTGATTTTCCAACAACTTCGACGGCAGAAACTCGAACCGAGAACCTGGCACCCGTCCTGTTGATCCGGCGGACAAAACAAATTAGAACTCATGATTGTTCAATTCAATGCTCAACCCAACCTGCCCTAGCGACCACTTATTTAAGAGACACCTGTACTGGGCGACCACGTAACAGACAGGCATCAAGAAACGGACACATTTACCCTATAGTCATAATTTTAAACATGCATTCACTAAATTTTGTGTTTCTCTGTTTATATGTCTTGAAATATATATACTATCAATCAATCAGTCAATCAATCTATCTATCAATCAATCAATCAATCAATCAATCAATCAATCAATCAATCAATCAATCAATCAATCAATCAATCAATCAATCAATCAATCAATCAATCAATCAATCAATCAATCAATCAAAGACAGACAGACAGACAGACAGGAAGGCATTTCATTACCTTTCCTTTCGATCTTCAATGAGCTGATAGAGCCATGAGATTGCACAAGGGACGAGTCCCATGTTGCTAGACTGATCATCGCTGCCCATCATGGTGGATGTCTTGCCTGAAACGAAGGACGCTCATTGGCTGAGTGCCACACGAACGGACGACAGGGAATCGAGGGAAGGCGAGCAGCAATCACGTGAACGAGACTCACCTAACTGAGGATAGCCGAAAGAGAGCAATACCGCGTCGTTGCCATTAGCAACAGTGTGCAGTAAGTCTACCAGTGAACCTGAGCAGATTTCGCCCTGAGAAATTGCAAATGATAACAGGTTAGACATCGAACAAAAGTGTATTGTCCACGAAAGCTGATTGCTGACTGCAGACAAGCCGATGCTCACCAAGGCTGCATCTCTGTCAAATATTGTATCGAAAGAGTACAACTTGGGCGCCTTTTCGCTTCGATGCGGTGTCTTGATCGTGGCGTCCGGTTGGTGGACGACAAGCTGTTTCCGCCTCGGTTCCACTCGCATGTAAGCCTCGCTTGAATCGCTTGCATTGCTCAGCTTCAACATCACGCGCGCCTGAAATCAGAACGTGCTTAGAATGACGAACTGGACTGCATACGTCACTGCAAGCAGAAGCGCACCGTTGCCAAGTGAGTCAACACACCTTGCCGCATTCTGCTTTCCGTGCGCTGAATTTGAAGAGGGAAGGAGGGGCATGGGGAGGAGATCTCATCACCAGATCTCTGAAATTGGTAGTGTGAAGTTGGGCGCTGGCGCTGGAAGCAGAGACCGATTCCGCTCCGGGCCCCTTGTCGGAGTGCTTGGTCTTGCTTCGTTGGGATCGCTTCGAGGCCTTCTTCTTCAAGCTGAGACGCAACGCGGCCCTGGAATGAAAAAGACGGACGTAGCAGTTGACTTAGAAGGAAGCATCGCGATCCGCAATGAACACAGTTTTCAAAACACACCGCACATGGCTAATGCTCAAACCAGGTCAAAGTTGAATAATGTAAATTGGCCGCGTCGAAGGGGAGGTATGTTTTCTGTACGGTTCAACGAACTATCACTGTGGAATAGTCACCTTGAATTTGCTGTCCTTGCCTTTGCAAACAGTTGCGCAAAAATGGGTTAGAAAGGGTCGATTTCAGTCTCTTGGGAGCTATGTGAACTTGTGAAGAACTAGACATGTTGTCTCTTGCTAGTTGAACTGAGAAGCAATGACGCTGCGTGGCAGCTCGGACCTGCTAACAATTCAGGTAAAAAGACCATCACCTCCAGAAGGTATCCACAGCATTCTTCCTGTGTCCATGACCACGTGGCTATCGTTATGCTAGTTACCATTACTCCTTACACTCTACAGTGCTGTTTGTGGTGACATTCCTGAGGATTGACTCACGCCGGGTTACATACGAGGCCTGCGCTGTTATTAATCTTGAAATGTTGCCAGATTAAAACTAAACAAAGAGACGGACACAAAAGCCAGAAGGACAGCTCACGATAGACAAACTAACCTGGCTCTCAAAGGTGTCATACGATCAGACGTCGTGCCCCTTGCTGCAAGGGAGGCTATAACTGACCGCAAGGAGGCTAAGAGAAGTGGGTCAGAGCGGCTGGCAAGTTGACGACGCGCAATGACAACTTCCAAGCGGGGCCGCATTTCGACTGAATACTTGCGAATCCATTGTTGTCGTCTAGGCGCGCGTTTATTGCTGAATCATTAAACCGTGTCATTATTAATCAATATCCCAAAGCGGATCAATCGCAGACAAAGGTACCTTGTTGCAGGCCTATTTCGAGCAATCTACAGCCTTACATCGATGGGAAATCACCTTTGACGGGAGATGGCTGCCACACGGGACGAGGGGGTACTGTTCTTACCTCGCAAAGAAAGAAGCCGCTGTCATTCCCGCTGCATCAGGTCCATCATCGTCTGACGTAGCGTCCCTTGGAGTAAGTTGTAGACTACACGGTATCCCTTCAGCCTGCTGATGGCGTGCAACCATGGGAGAGCGAGGCTGCTGGTCGACCTGGGAAGCGATGGCTGACGTGCCGGGAGAAGTGATGGCATTCGATCGACTGGCGTGAGCATACATGTCGAAGGCCTGTGGCAGGGGGGCCAGTGCGTCGCTTATCAATGATTCAATGGGCGTTGCACACCTGCGGCACGGGTGCCCGTCGTAGGACTCCGCCTCGCAGTGATTTGCCCACAGCAGCCTCAAGAGGGACGGGGCCAAATCGTGTATCTGCGAACAACAACAACAACAACAACCACACATCAATACCAGGCAACTATCCATACAAATCAAATAGCGGCTGCTGAGAAACATCAATCGATCGCAGCAGATGGCGCGGCAGGCACTATCATGAGGCAAACAACTGGCCATTATTAACAAGGTCTAGAATACACAATAAATCAGCTGACCCAGTAGTTTGTTAACATCAGATGCGCGCATCCACTGGAGGTATTCAGCAGAGAGTGGAATGCGTAAGGCAGACACGGGCTGCAATCGGCACTCGGCAGTATATGTACTTAAGCTACTCACCCACAAATCTCCGGAAGGGAAACAGAAGACGGAATCGCGGGAGGCTGCCTCTCTCAAGATAAGTGAATTCGGATGGAAATCGAGCAGTAATTGCCTGGGACAGCGCAGCCCTCTGAGGCAAAAGCAACGCCGCTGGACTGTCTGAATATGAAGCAAGATGATTTCGTCGTCCACCTTCCAGAAGTAGAAAACGCAACTCAGCCAGATTGACTGCAATAGCTCCCGCTAGCACTTTCTGGCACAATTGTCAAAGTTGTGATTGCGTTTTAGCGCGTCTCGGCAGCGCACACGACAGGCACATGATAGAAATGGCATGCGCCAACTCCTTCGAAACAGAGGCACACAGCCCGACTGTCGCCCGAACGGCGGGATACCGACTGTGTCATTGAGATTGAAACAGGCGAACGACAAGGCTCGAAGATACCCTCATTGAAGCCACTGAAGATAGGCCGTAATCCGAGGCAGACAATTCACGACGTCGGTAGGCAGCGGAAACACGGGCGTTCAAACGACTCAACGTGCAGTTTGTAATCATGATAAATGATTTCGTTTTGTCAATTAACCGTGATATCATTTCGAATAGGCGTAGGTGCTTAATTAGCCTGAGAACGACAGTCATTTCAAGAACGAGAGACACACAAACAGATCGGAAAGCGTAATCCCACAATGCATGGCAGTCAAGCGCAACAATGACGTCTTGTAATGCCACTAAAACATCCTCATCATCATCACCATCAAAACAACAAATAACAACAAGAAATGAGATGATCTACAACATTATTTAAACAGAGTGGCGTCGGAACGAGGCATTTGGACCAGGACTTGCCCGGGCTTGCCCACCGAAGATGGCACTTTTTTTGGACGTGTGAATTTGGATGCCGACAGCCAGGGGCAAGGGCAAGCCAGCAACATCATCTCACATCTGAGGAAATTCGTTAATTTACACAGTACTGAGTCTCTCCTGGTCCTTGAGCAGAGGGAGAGAGATATCTATGCATAGGCATAGCAAAGCGATGAATGGGGGCTAATCCAATTGAAATCCGGCAAGACGAGGTCTCCCACGTGTCTTTCACACAGGCTTGCAAAAACAGTTTTGGTCGTCTCATCTGGGTCAGTGGACCGTGATTTGGATATCTTGATCTGCCCCTGGGCACGACGCCCAGAATACAATTGGCGTGTAACCATTGACGACGCAGATTGCAAACAACCACCGCGGGCGCTATATCGATGGCACAGAAGCTAAGGAGGGTCGAAAGTGCGTTGTGTAGACTCACAGAGCAGAGCGCTAAAACAAGAGGACGGAACGTTGCCAACCGCACACCGCGGAATTGTGAGACGAGGCGTTGCAATGTCGTTTATGCAGTGGTGACTTAAGTCGAGAAGACAATCGGACAAGTCTTGCCGTGAGGTCATGACATCATTAAGCATCATTTTATCTGTAGGCGACACTTTCCCTTCATTGCACGTCACTTTTAAATTAAGCTGCGCAGACAAGCAGTCGTGACGTCAACGTCAAAGGTGGTTGCCTTCATTCAGCGAAGCGATCGAACAAGCCGATCGAGTCAAACCGACATGTTAAGAAGTAAACGTAGTATTATCATTATACTTCAATTATTGCAGTAAATATGTATAATTCTATATATCAGTACTACGATCGATCTAGACGGTACCTATATCTATCTCACTGACATTTGAAGGAAACACCACGCTGCAATGTGGGTCAATCGACGCACACATTGAGCGGAATATGAGCGGACATAACATGAGAAAGACACAGACGATGGTAAACCTGCCACAGCCGCAGCCGCGCTCGTACCTTGATCTGTAGATTGATTTGCAATACGGGCAGAACGCGGAATCTTGCGGTCGGTGCTGCGGATCATACGAAGTGCCGCTTTCGAGTAACTCCAAGATTCCTATTCCTTTCCGTCGATGTGCGATCTCAGCGCCAAACCGAACCGCGTAGCGCGAACAAATGCGACGACTGCGAGAGAAGGTACTCTACCCACAAACTAATAATCATAAGCGACGGCAAACAAGGCACGCGCTTCGGTGATTTGTTGTGGTATTATTGTCGTGAGTACAGTCGGGGGTCTGGCCATTAACAATTGCTACTCCCTTTTGCTCCTCCCTGCGTTCCCTAATGAGCACATAGGAGTGGCAATAAAGCCAGTAACAAGGGCTGATTGTGCTGCTGACGAGATAAAAACAGTCACTAGTTCAACGACACGATTTCCCATCGATGCTTTAATGTCGTAATACATCACAATCGACAGCTGAACACGAGCTGCGTAGAACAAGCTGTTGGCCAGGCAACGCAGAGGTACGCCAAGAAGCCAAGCGAACATGTCAAATGGTGTCATTCCATTACAGACGGCATTTGTTTACGCGAAACAATGAGATCAGTTGTGGGCGGTCTGCCACCATTGCGATGTTCTAGCCAGATCAAACAACAACCTTTGTCCAGAGCTCATGTGTGTGGCTCGTGTGATGATATCGAAATGATAGATGCTCCCCTCCTTCCCCCTTCCCGAATGCCTCTCTCTTCTTCCACCTTGCCCACAGTCCTTGCCACCAACAAACAGACGGACAACTCTCGTCATGTCAACCAGCCAGGGCATTGTCCGTTGCCGACTGGAGACAGACAATTATTACCAGTAGTACAGAGGGCAGCTATTTTATGCAAAACGTGGTCATTGTGATATGGACAAAAGCCAAGAACTTCATGCATCGACGAAGTTTGTTTGTAAACAATGCCATCAACGCAATATGAATTCCAACTTAATTAACAGGAAACAAAGTGGTATTGAAAGAACGAAATAACGTTGCGGCCAGGTTGCGGCTTTCTAAATCTGGGCGACGCGGCCATCACGAGCAAGTTCGCGACCCCTCTTCTGCTGAACGGTTTTAAGTTAATAGGCGATAAAACCGCTGGCGCCATCTTACATATCCATCGAACCATCGATTTTGACCGGAGTGGTGAATCCACAAAGAAGCGAAATGACTAATTAAACAAATACCTAAGAACAGGACAGAAGTGTATAATTTAAGACGAAAGCATGCGCGACAATTTTATTTGATCTACTGAGTGTGGAGCTAGGCCTTGCATGATAGCAGATTAATCCAGCAACAAACACAATACACGATACCTTCGATTGCTGCTTCCTAGTGTTACATTAGCAAACCATAAGAAGCCACAACTCACCAGCGCAGGTCGATCTCCCGCCGCCAGATAGTCGGACGAGAGAGTCCTTTAATCTGAAAGATGTATGACGTTGACGCGCATTTCGCAGGATTTCTCCTCTTATCGATCAGCAGCCACGGCACAAATGTCCACGTGGAACTGCGCTTGCCGATGTAAGACGATTAGAGAATGCGTCCAATGTAATTGCAGGGTCGATCACAGAATGAAAACGCACATCATTGTTGGCGAATGCAAGTAGAATATTGTCCGCCGTTGTGTGCAAGAGGGCTACTTGGGCCCACCATCAACTGCCCACGCATTGTGCCTTGGCCGGCCGCAGTGTCCACCACCCCATCACGTCAGCCTAGCTGGCTCTCGTCAGCTCATCGTGATCAAGCAGGGGGTCAGTGGCAAGACGAACGGACAACACAGTCATCGTCACACCATCCATTGATCATTGTCGTTACATTACACTGCCCGACAGACTCATTGCGTTGACTTCAGATGTAGCTAACCCCAACCAGACGCCGATAATTGTCGTGAGGTACTTTAGTGATGTCACATCGCAATGACAACGCCACGTGGTATCCGCCGACGCCGGCGAGGTTTTGCGAGAAATTTGTTGTTTGGGTGCAAGGAATTAAGTCGAATTAATACGAGATCGTTGCTTGTCTGAATCCTGGAGGGTGTCTGGCCAGATTAATTGCCTCTCACGCCTATTTCTGATCACTTAAGGAAGTTTATGTCAACCACGTGCCTCGCCGGGCAACAAGCAGCAACCATGGCAACATCGGTGAGTTGAGCGCATAGCGTGGTTGAGGGGAATTCCGCTCCAATATGAGACCGGGGATAATGACGTCATTTTTGAAAGTGGAGGGACAATGATGCCTGCCTGTATTCAGAGCCTTGCCTCTATTGCTCATTAAATACTATCTTTCAAACGAGGCATCATCGTTAAATATTGAGGGAACTAGCGAACAGATGATCTCACTCACAGTTCATCTATCCATCCATCCATCAGATTCTACCTACAGATCCCTGGTCGAACTTATTGCCTGCTGAAGGTAGCAGAAAGCATTCCGGCACGGGCCTCTTCGCTCTCCGCTGATGGATTACATTTAAGAATGTGCCAGTTAATTCGACACTTGGTTGAATTCAGTCTTCATTAAACCCGCCCTTGCACGTGTCCAATCGCTTCCTGATTAACCTGTTAATGCTTTGGCACTTTAAGGAGATTTTCGCGCAGACGAATTCACGAGAAGTTAAAATCCATGGAGTCATCATCATTGGATCAATTTGCTTTGTCATCAAGGCTCACATGATCACTGGTCCTGCTAATACAGGAGATTCCCATCACCAGAGACACGACATGCTGTGAGGAATGTCAAATCTAATCAATAAAACAGTGACAAAAGCAAACGCTATTGTCGCATCTGTCGACTGACGCCTCGAGCTGATGAATTCAATTTCGTCCCACAGCTTCAGACCACGCCCTCAAAGCCCCAGTGATGTCACATGAGAAAACAGGGGAACGGATAGTAACTTAGCCGTCACTGGCCGTCCATGAAAACAAGGTCAATGCGGTCATCAGCAAAGTGGACGGGAAGACAGCATGCTGCCTGAAATGCGAAAGTCAAATGTAGTACTGCTGTGTACAATATTCAAAGGTGGGCAAATAGATCAGCAGATTGATTGTCAAGCTGTCATTGTCAAGCGTTGACAGGGGACGTCATCAGAGGACATTAGAAGGATCGATCTCTGACTCCTTCTCAAGGACGTTAAGAGAGCCGCAGCGTCTATCTGCAATATTCGTTATTAATTCGTGCCTTTCAGTTGAGACTAAAAGTAATCTAGAGCGCGGGGGAATAGTTGGTCGGTTCGGTAACACACCGTGCAATCCTCAGATCGTTTGTCAATCCAGCCACAGAGTGAAGCGGGCGTGAGTTTAGGTTTATCTTCAGGTTCATGACAATCTCATTCTGGTGCCGAGTTTTGCTCGAAGAATTAACTGATTCCTGTTAGAGTTGTGATCATGAAGCCACTCCACGCCAAAGAGGATGGCGAGTGCAGTCAAACCCGTATCTTGGGGCTCTCTTGCAAGGATCATGGTAAATGCTCACGCAGGCCATCGATGGAACTACTGTACGATGAATACGAACGATTATTGTACATCACTCACCTAACTCTCTTGTGACGCTTTCATAGTGCCTCCGGGTTTTGTCGCAAAGGAAAAACGAGCTAATCGCTCCATTCTCTTGAAGGCCCACCCTTGCTAAGGCCCTACCGTGTGATCCATTATCAGTGACCCTCGGCTGGGGTGTGTGGTGCCCTCTATTTCGACCACGCTTTAGAGTTCTGACTCTGTCGTCTGTCACTCTGAGTCAACTCGCTGCTATCTCACACGGCGAGCGTCTCTTAAACGCTGCTGCGGCTGAACTCGTCGGCTGTGGTGAACGAGCGTTGTTTAAGGCAGGCTGAGCCATTCCAAGTGCCTTCAAGCAGACAATGGATTATCTAGCGCACACTCCGCTTGCTACGGCGGGTCAATCGAATGACAAGGTGGCTCGTCGTGTGTCAATGTCCGATGTCATTGTCTCGCCAGCGAATTGTCATCAAACGAAGCCGATTATAAAATTGACCGATTCACTACACCTCCTCCAAATTTGTACAAAAACATTGTTACAATTCCAGCGAAAGCCATTGCTCGCATTCCTGTTTCTGTTCGATGCTTAAAAAGACGGAAATCAACTAGGGTGCGATTGAACAACAAACGACTGACGGTCATCAATAATTTAAACAAATAGAATCAAAGCGCTTGATTTTGTAACACAGCTGAAGCCTCGTTCTGAGCGACTAGTGAGAACTGAAGACAAATCAGCTTGCAAATTCACTACAAACACGTAGCATAATCTGACGTCCCTCCTCCCTGACGCGAATAACATGCTGTTGTCGTTATTGTTTGTTGTTGTTGTTGTTGTTGTTTTTTCGTGTGCTTTTGTCTTGGTGTTTCTTCCTCGCTGCATGGTACTGAGATTGCGTTCTGGGTCGGCATGGCTGAGCCATCACCGAATTGTTCTGCATAATCTAAAGTTGCCCGATGTAATCTCCGAGGCGCAGACAGCTCTGTGTGGATTATTGACAAGGGGTGTTACAGGTTCAGTAAAAATAACATCCGGTTCTCATTTGTTGCCTAGCTTCCAAGAACCCTGAACCCACAAGAGACCTGGATCGAGTTCACTGGGGACGTGATTCCGTTGTTGTGGCTACATTTGCGGCAACTGGCCCAAGAGGCCGAACAGGCGCCTGTCGAGTCTAATCTGGAACAATCCTGACCAACAAAGCGAAACGCGATTCTGGCAGCAAACAGTACTCCCCATAAACTAAAAAGGTACATGCTCAATCTGTTCATTCGCAATGTCGCTAACGACAACGGACATTGATAGCTATTTTCTTATCCGGTCTTAGTTTCTCAAAACATCGTTCTGCAGAAATAACAATGTTATGAGCAGTGATATTGCTTTGTATAGTTGTGGTGCATTTGGTTTAGAAGGCACTGCCTTGGACTATTTTCGTGCAACCGACCTATTCTTAGACCCGGCCTGTTCATCTAGCCCTCAGGGGATAATACTTTGTAAAACGTAAGAGTTACTGATAGTACATTTCTCATTATGTGAACTAGAACTATTAACAGGATGGTTAAGAGTGGGAAGAGTAGGGAGTAGCGACTCACCGAAACAACCGTCTGTCCAAGGAAATCCCTCTTGTACCATTCCATGTAGAGCCATCTCACGGCCGTCTTACGCATGGCGGTCAAACGCTCGATGCACACGTCACAGAGATCGTTGGCACATTCGATCGGTTGATTGATTGCTTCTTCCATGATAGGTAAGAGGCACTGGCCACACCTCTACATCTAGGTTTCCAACGCTCCTTCGTAGGTGGACGGTCAATGGCACGTGCCACGGTTGATTGACATCAACCCTCTTGGACGCGCTCGTCTTTACCCCGATGGTTTTCACTAACGATGTCCGGAACTCGTTGAATCACCGCAATGTAAGTAATCCTCACCGAGCTTCAATTATCCCCTTTGACCCAATCGGGATTTCGCTGCGATGTTACAGACGGCGTGAAATCCTCCCATGAACAGTTTCTATGGTGACCTAGAAAGGGAAATGATTCTGGTCACAACGGCCATCTGTTAGTTAAAAGCATCGCTAAATCCTCGAACGAATACGCAATGCATGAAGCATCGGTTGTTGTCACGCGACCTTTCCTCTGTACGGACGACTGGAGCAGGGAAGGCAGGCCTCCACAAGCCCTCCTCCCCATTCGCGCAACCGAATGAACGACCAAACAACATGGAGAGGCAGCCAATGCATCGTCCCGCATCGACAGTACATTGGTGTCTTCACGTGATGACCAATTCGTGTAATAAGCGAGCGATAAATCGCCGGATAATCGGATATGAGCTAGATTAGCCTTGACATCGTGGCATCTTTCCCGTGCGCTGCAATGCCTCTAGGGGCTATCATGGAATAGCCTCCATCACGCTGAGCACGATGGCAATCGGCTCAATGATGATTTAGCAACTGATTGTTTGAGCTAACCTGCTCTCAGCGACCGCACATCAATTTGACCTTTGTGGACAGGTGATGACCGCGGCCGCATGCAAAAGGTGAACTGGAGACAAATTGTTCGACCTCCGTGTAGTTAGACTAACATTCTCGTACATGAAACATTTGTATCGATAGTGAAAAGCGAGTGTAAGCAAATACATGGATTGCTTGATTGATTGTATCGTCACAATTGCTGGTTCGGGATCTCAAAGGCCGCCTGCTCTCTTCACGAGAATAAACAGGACCGCTAGATCTGCCGTTGCTTGGATTTCAAAAGATTGATTCGTCTTCCTCGATATCGAAGGTCAATACAACCATAGTCATTAGCGACAATTTCATCAGAATTCTAAATCCGGCAATCTAAGTTCATTCCAGTTTTGTCGTTAGATATTGCAGCCATAGATTATAACAACGGAAAGGAAAGTCAAACTAATTGACTAAATGAACAATTATATCTGACGGAGAAAGCAAATATAAAGACGCTTGCCTTAAGCGAAGAAACGCTGATTCTGTTTTAGGTATTTTGCCATCCAACAAAATGCTGCATGACATTTTTAATTTGTAATACAATTTTGTAAAGTTTGTATAGTTTTAATTGTATTTGCACGTATATATTAAGTTTTGTTTATTTGTTTCTGAACTTGTAATGTTTTAACAAAAGTATATATTTTGAAAAAGTTTAAAAAATAAGGCACTGTATTCTACTGATAACGAAATGTTATTGAGATAGAACCTATTCAAAATTGAGCATTTAGCTTATTGTATAACATGTTTTAATTGGTATGCAAAGGGTAAAGTTTTGTTTCGAATGTTTGGGATTTATTTGTCATGCTGCGGTACATTGGTACGTTGTATAGCTGTTACGCATTTGCTTGGCACTTGCCATCAGGGGCCTCATGCATGGACCGGGACTAAAGCGTAGTCCAAGACTAAACTCCGGGACTAAACTGCTAAAATCTGTATATGGGACTTGACAATTAGTCCGGGACTACGCTTTAGTCCCGGTTCACGAATAAGGCCCCAGCTGTCTTTAGCGACGTAGCAAACTCGACTTGGTAGATGCATCTTTCTCTGTTATTGCAGCTGAATTAGCGAAATGTTCTGATTGATTTGGAGCTGCGGCGAAACATCAACGCCAGCAGTGTTCAGAACACGGAGAATCATACCCCCAAGGCTCTTCTGTAAGCGCGTAATATTAAACTGTGACACCACTGACCTCTCCAGAACCTCGCACCCAGCTCATCATGTTCGCAATGTAAACGCATCGATGTTGTCTACATTATAGAAACAGAGGATTAAACCGGAGCCATGATTCCGTGTATGTGTGAGTAGGGCCAAGATCAACCTATTAAACCAGCTGCTGTCGAAATCGAATAAAACTGGCGTTCGATTTCGACCGCGAACCGCTCGTAAACACGATCTCCATGGTGACAATGTAACCACAAGCTTTTCCCGCTCGATTCGACTGAGTGGCTGACGACAGATGAGCCGCGTTCCTTGAATGAGGGTCACATTGAGACCACAGTGTTGACTCAAACGGAATGACGCACGACGCGCTAGTGTGGCTCTATAGACGTGAAATTAATAGAAAACTATTGGGATATGTCACATTTTCGTATGAGACTCAAGACTTGATGGTCGACAGACAAGTTTTGTCATAGTTTAGACGTGTACTGAATGCCGTTGTCGAGTTCTTGCTCTGATATCAGCTGTCGTAAATGCGAGATACAGCTACACACTTATCAAAAGAGGCTTGCAAAAGACAATTTAGAGCTGACATATCATTTCGTTTCCAGACATGGCACATTTTGAAAAATATTCACGATAGCATGTCAAATATCACAAATGCGGAAAATTTGGATTCTGCCTCAGCACATTGGTTCTATCCTACTATTATAATGAAAGTGAATGAGTTTTAAACCAAACGCGATCATGTACCCTTCTGGTATGCTTATTGCCGCGGCTACAAAGAATTGCCGTGCGGTTTTCAACTCACCCGATTGGCGTAAATCGATCGTCATTAATTCCCATTCGCAGGCGATCCTGCATCAATAGGGTGCCTAGCCATCGCTTACCAATCAAAACCAACGAAAATGTTGAAATTACTCGCAAATTATTACCGTCAATCGCATCAAATTAGGTCCAGGCAAATTGGCAGCGTCTTAAGTCGGCGCCTCGATTCACGACATATCTTCGTTTGAAATTAGCGTTTCTATTTCCTGCCGTCTGTCTTTGATTAATTCATAACTCAGGCAGAGATTAAAGCGGCGGTGCAAATAAGTCTACCGAGTGGGTTAGCCGTACTTAAACTTGTCCAATCGAGAGAGGCATATGCGCCTTTCTGCAAAGCAGTGCCCGATGATACCAGTGTGCTGCAAACCCTCTTCGGCTGATTGTATTCGATCACAAAGCGGCGTTCAGTTCGACCAGACACAAATTATTCTGTGTAGCCATAACGGCGCACTTGCAAATACCCGTTTAAAAAATGAATACGCACCCGTCCTCTCGCTTGGTTTCAGATGGACTAACGACGAACATTTTTCCACTGGAGTGGCTTCCCATCCGTAGCACGGCGACTGCGAACGAAGGCACGCCCTGCCCGGGGGGTACAAACGCGCATGTCCCTCGTTGCCTTGCAAAGAGCACGAGCCGTTGTCACGTGGACCCTTCCCTGGCGACGCGACTTCGCCTCTGTTCAACAGCCAAGGCCTCGACACGGGAACTCAGGCTTCTGTCGATCCATCCTTCTTTGCCACTGCCTTGTGATTAATTGATGAGATGCTGAGGCAGTCAATCCTATCCCACTGCGCGCTAGATCACACGACTCAATTCGGACGATGGAGCACTTTAACTTCAACAAGCTCAACACTACGGTCGTTTGTCATGGAAGCTTAGCGACGGTATTGTGATGGCAAAGTGTAAGCTAGTTGTTGTTGGAAAGCTTCTCGCACACAACAGCCACGAGCCATCGAACGTCACCACTATATGTAATTCCTAGTTGGGCCGCCTGTTTCTTTGAGCGCAACTCAACAGCAGCTTCAACCGATTTCCATACGACAACGTTTTAAGTTTATCTGAATTTGTATTTGCTGCTTGAAGTTGTGATCGTTTGCATCTGTGAAGATTTTCAGCTAGACAGACCTGAGGTGAAATGTTTTGCTGCAGTTAAAAACAAACGAGTGCCTTGCTGGCTATATCCTGCGTCTAGATCAAGTAGAAAACGCTTTGCGTGCAAAACTATTCGCGAGCTGCCAATTCCTAATATGCATTCGCGCATGCGTTATCGAAAGAAAAGCAATCTCGTACGCAGATAGCAAATCAGTTTCAGACTGAGGCCCACGGCCTGTGGTCACGTGTGTTCATGTTTTTAAAGTAGATTCGCAATTCAGCACACGGGCACATGGTGATCGAGGTTTTGCTTGGCCCGATTGCCTTTCTCCACTGCAAAAGCATAATCAATGAAAAGTAAGCCAAGCAGGAGCGCATTGATAGTAGCCCTGCTGCATGGCTGCACTGAGAAATATTTTCTAGGCAAGAATTTTTTCTTTCTTCAAGCATCAATTTCCTTAAAATAAAACTTGGTCGGTGGAAGAACAATGGCAATCTTCATACTTGGTTAAGTAACTTGTGGCTTACAGCGTGGACAAGTATTCATTTATTGGATTTAAGAATAATATTCCTTGAAATGAGAACATTTGTTCTTAAAATGGAAACAGTATTTTTGCAGTGTGCCTCTGTAAGCTATAGAGACCGCTTCTTCTATCCACGTTGAGTTGTGCAGTAATGATGGTGCAGTCGAATAAGATGCAAGTGAGTCTAAAGCGAACAGACGTTGAGTGTCACGGCGTAAAGAACATTGTGTGTATCATTGTGAAAGGCGCCAAGACGAGGCGAGAGCGGCTTGGATTGCGAGTGAGGTCATTCTACGTCAGTTGGATTTATCGACAAGCGACCGCTGGAGCGTTGCCCGTGCACAGGTCGCGCGACAGGTGCCCGCATTTAAGAGGCCGGCCTCTCGTGGCAACGCTGGTAAATTGGATAGTTTAAAACCAGTTCCGCTTCATTGAATGTAAGTTCGACGCACCGAAGTGTGGGTCTGTGAGACAGTTCTAGCGCGGAAGGCGTGCAATCATTGATCTTGTTCGCAATCTCAAACGCAATGCACGCACACTGCTGCTCCTGCACAAGGCGCACTACTCACGCGAACACGACTGGACAGACAACTTACATGGCAATTTAATAGTACGGTCCTAACGAGGCATGGAGGAATGTCTGGAGACCCATTTTTACGCGGACGACTCTCTCGTAAGGTCAATGGCTGGCAACGTGTTCTACGAAAAGGCTGCTAGACCGATCGAACTGCCACTCAACAGACACGGGGGGCTTCTTGCCAAGTGCCATGGTGCTTTGCAGCAGCCTCGCGGTGGAGAGGAGGCCAATGGCTTAGCAAGCAATATCGACTCCCCAGGCCTTGATTTCCTGCGACTGACCTCTCCCGATTTGGAGAAAATGTTTCTTAATCTGCATGATAACGAGACTATGTCCCCTACCCCCAACAATCAAGAGATGCTGTTGACAATGACGACACACGGACAGACTGACAACGTGTTCACTGACGCACTGCAGGAGCTGCACAACAGACAGGAGGGATTTAGCGCACGCAAAGCCAATAGTAAGCAGAGACAACAACAACAACCACAGGAGCAACAGCACCTACAACGATGTCAACAACAGCAACAACAACGACAATTGTATCAGCAATGTATCATAATTGAGGAAGGTAACAGCAACACACTGGTTAACAACAACAACAACAACAACAATACTGGCCACAAGAGCCTCATGAAACAGTCAGCCTGTGAGGCGAACCAGTCCTTGGCTGTATGTATGACCAACAACAACAACAATAGTAACGGCAACAACAACAACAACAACAACAACAACAACAACAACAACAACCGAAATAGCAACAACAAAAACAATGCTCAGGGAATGGCTGAAACGCCACTACATGGTAAAGGGCAAGATGTAACTGATATGGGTTGCAGGCCCGACATCAATGTGAGCACTGCCGAGATTCCATTGCCATGTGCCCAAGTCGCCTTTACCAATTCGGTACATTCGGTGGGAAACGGCCAAAGGATACAGATCTCCAACGAGGCCTTCTCGCTGGCGGGTCTGGACATCATTGACTCAAACGAGCAACAACAGCAACAACAGCAACAACAACAACAACAACAACAACAACAACAACAACAACAACAA
>OFHS01000188.1:28519-54665 GCA_900245855.1 Calvadosia cruxmelitensis
ACAACAACAACAACAACAACAACAACAACAACAGCAACAGCAACAGCAACAACGCCGACAACAACAGTTAGTGCACACAATGGATGGTCAGCAATGCATTGCATTTCCAGGTGATCAGGCAATGTGCTTTCCCTCAGAACGAGACCAGATTACTCAAATAAACGAATTTGGAATGCCTGACCATTCGCACCAGGCATCTAGGCATGTCATAGGAGCACAATTTCAGAGCTTACAGGCCAAGTTCTTAGAGTCAGCCTACTCAGATCCAGGCTACCATTCGACTGCTAGTCTACCCGGCATTGACGCCATGTCGACGTCACAGTTGGCCCAAGAACAATCTCGCATGTACATGGACAACAACCCTCACGTACAACCGATAAATCTTGAAATTCAAGAGTTAGTAAAGCGCGAACGGAAGAAGCTTCGCAATCGTATAGCCTCGTCTAAATGCAGAAAACGTAAGCTTGAAAGAGAGGCTAAATTAGAAGATCGCGTGAAAGACTTGAAAGAGAAGAACATTGAGTTGGGCGCTGTTGCCAACGCCCTGAAGCAGCAGGTGTGCGACCTAAAGCAGCGCGTCATGGATCATGTCAGCGAGGGCTGCCAGATTGTGCTGCCAACAAGCTGACACCGCTTAATTCCACCGAATTGAGACAGTGCCACGCCATTAGCAACGTAACTACGGGACGATCTCCACGCTGAGCTCTACTCGAGGGAGAGAGCGGTAGTCTGGTACTTAGAGCATCGTTGTCAGGTGCAACGTATATAAGTGAATACCAGAAAAAGCAAACTCAAAATCATTTAGAAATGCAGGCAGGACTATTGCCCAAGATACTGATCGCATGATGAACATGTTGTTATTTTCATATTAGGAAAAAGGAAAAAAAGGAAAGGACGATTGCAGCCACGAAGACATCTCGGGTTTTATAAGCTTCTATTAGTATTGTTATTGAGTTACGCCATTATAAGACTGTCTCGATTCGATCTCTTCGTGAAAACGAGGATTATGCTCATGGAGTACTCAAAATAAACTTACACACAGCGACCACTGATTGGACAAACCGAAAGTGGTCGCTCAAGACAGGTTTTTGACATATGAGATTGTGATTTCTAGCCGGAGCAGGACGATTTCAAGTGGCTCCTAGTGACCGTTCAAGACAGGTTTGAACTAGCTTTTTGAAATGATGTTCTGAAGAGAGATCAGGGGGTTATCAGTTTGCTTATCGCATTGGTCAAGCGTCACATGTCACTCAGGTGTTTTTTCATTTTGCATGTGTGGTAAAAGCAAATAGAATGCACACTTGTCCAGTTATATGTGATATATATATGGATAGTTAGGAGAGGAGGACCTTTCTGAATGTATGAACCGCACGTGCGACCCCTGTGCGAAACCCATTAATGTCTCTCACTGCCTGCTGAGTATTTCATCTTTATTCGCCACTAAGAAACGAGTTCTGATTAGAGGATCTGAAACATGAAAGCGAGAAATGTCAGTTCGTACTATTATCGTGTTAGTTTTCTGTCATAGTCAATGCTGATACAGTACTCAAACACTTATAAACATCTATCTATACGTTACGTTCGCCGAATAAATCAGGTCAGGTGGTCACTATCATATATCTTGCCATTTTAATGCGGACACTCTACTTTCCCATTGCGTGCGTTGTTGTGCTGCATTTGCAGCCTCGTTTACATTAAGTCCTAGGGCATGTAGGTCGCCAGTATATTGTATAAACAGAAAGCCATCCTGTTTAAGTCCCCATGCCACTTAGAAGTAGATAATTACATAGCGATTCCCAGGGGAAACTATTACTATCTTTGTCTGTCTGCCACTCTGATGTCAGCAAATTGGTTCTTGATTCGTAATGGTGTTCCGATTAAAGGTTTAAAATTTCTATGTAAACATATAAGGGAGAAGTTTTTCAAGATTCGTCTGTCATTCCAGTGGCAGTCACAGAGATAGCTAAACTGAACGATTGAGATTTCTAAGACGATGAACCAAATACGCCACAATCTAGTTGATTTTGAAATGGATTTATTTTGTAAGCATGATTTCAACAAATTTTCTATGTGTTGGCGCTCTCTGAAGACTAAATCTAAAGGCTAAATTGATTTTCAAAATTAATTCAGTATAATAAATCAGTAAAAAATCAATTTATAGAGTTACTCATTGGTGGAATTCGCTGTCTGAAACCCTCGCAACGACAAAGTCACAGCAAAAGATTCAAATTAGACTTGAATGTAACTGATATGTCGTGTATATATACTTGTATGCTAGTTTCTATATCCTGCGCGCAGCATCCATCATTCGCTCTTTCGTAGCTCAATTGTCATCGTAATTTGTTCCATGTCGGTTCTAGAACAATCATCTCGGTTCTTGTTAATTAATCGCAGGCCGGCTTCCGCATTTGAGACTAATAGACGCGTAATCAGTCTTAGATAACAATGTTGATCGATGGACGACACAAGGAGAGATGCCGGCTCCTGCTCGCACCTGTAACAAGTTCTCTTGAATAGAACATTGATTTCCATGGCCGCAGACGGTTCCCAGCCTGGCGTGCTGCCTATTCAGCCACCTGTTAACACGGCAAGTCAGCTCCTATATGTGGCCGTTGCCAAGAGACGCTCGCGCTATTTTTGATTCCCATGCTGAAACAGTGCTTCGAACTTCAGAAGGAAAATAATTGCAAAACAGCAGAAAAGAGGCCATTGTTACGGGCTGGCCTCCTCTGGGATAGTAAAGTAATGTGCTCACACTGAAGACGGAGATCGACAATGCGTTGGCGAAATGGGGTCTTGTTGGCATTGTGCGGCGTGTGGATCTGCTCGTTGGCAATTGTGCACGGCGAAAACCAAGGTCGGTAGTGAACCTTTGGAAAACAAAAGTAGCAGTAGAAAATGAATAAGGGCGTAGATAGAGACATTGCTCATATTGACTTCATAGAGGTTTGATTATGCAATGGGCTGCAATGCGAAGTTACTAATTCAGTTATTTAAATATTAATAAGTGAATGTGAATAACAAAACATTTTAATGTCGGCACAATTTAATCTACAAGTTAGCTACTTTGGATATTTTCATAGAGGATTCTGTCGTGTCTGTTGGGCAAAAAAATATTCAGCGAATCGTAGCTACATGTCCAACAAGCGAATAGATGACTCTGCTTCATCGAACGAGCCATTTCTAAGCTGCCGCTGCTGCACGGGGAGTGTCTCACTGCGAGGTCGTGTTAAGATGGCTGGTTTGAAGTTGCCGGTCCTTCAATTGCGTGATGGTACAGATCCAGTTGCCTAAAGCAGGGAGTCACGCAGATCGATGCCAGGAGAGGCAGAATGTAGGTATTACGCAGGCAGACGGACGGACAGTCATGAGATGACATGGTGTGACTCTACTGTGTTTATTGCATTAGGGTACTGTGATTCTGGCGGCGTTCTCCAGGGTATGTCTCTGCAAGGGTCCCCTGGCAACTTGAACATGACGCGGATCGAAGATGCCAATGACATGGCAACGTGCATTCGCCGTTGCTGTCAGTTGCGCGCCTGCGATCTGGCTATGATGGTCGAGAACGAATGCCACGCCGTCAACTGCAAGGAGTCAGCCACCGCCTGTCAACTAAAGCACAATGACGAACTCAAGACCTCCTCGTCTGTGGCATTCGTAACGAGGCTAGATGACGGTACGTCAGCAACAATGACTTGACATAAATATGTTGACATTGCACGCGACAGAAGATTGATCGCATAGCAGGGAACACGAGATGCAGCCACAAAAGAAATCGACAGTTACACCAGTACGAGGCTGCTGAATACCAATCATGAGAGAGAGGCTATAGGTGCAGTGAGGCACTCTCAGGCAGGACATAAGCTAACTAATAGTCGCCATGGCAATAATGGCGTCACCTTTCACCAGGCTATCATAGCTACAATAGAGTAATCCTGATCAGCAGGCACTCTGTCGATGATGGTAATAATATCATTTGCTTTCTGTTTCTCTTCACGGCTTCAAATGGGTTTAAGCTCTTCAAAATGTAAACGAAACAATTCTCCTATAACCAAGGCAAGGTTTATAGTTGGTGCGAAGCCTGGATCCTATCCACACGAGAAATGATTTGCACGGAATTGAGTTCTGCATTGAACCTAAAATAATTCCTTTTTATTCATGAATTTAGACGAAGGATCGGAAGGAGCGCCGAAAGCAGACGGAGAAAATGGACAAGAGACTGCCCCAGCTGAACGGCACAGAAGCGAGGGTGACCAATCAACAGGAACAGAAGCAGTCCAGGATGAAAGCGAGGCGGGACAGCAAGAGTCGAACGTCGAAGAGAACCAAGATCCGCAAGCAGGTGACGGTGCGTCGATGGCAAACCATGTTGAAGATGGTCGCACGGACCAAGCTCAAGGGGCATTGATTGAGACATCTCAAGTCCCTGTCCAGGATGGAGGGGCGTCTGGAGATGACGTCGCTGAGGATGACTCCAGTGGTGCAGACATGTGGAATGACGATGACGTACAAACGAACCAATCAGAAGAGAGCCAACAGATTGCATCTGCAAAGGAAAATCAACAGCCGTTGTCTAGCAACACGACACAACCACTGGCCACTCATCTTCAGCCAGCTCAACAGCTCAACAGCGCATTTCCAAGCAGCAGCAGCAACAGCAATGATAATAATAATAATAATACTGCTACCTTGCGCCATGTCACCCTGGCCAGCCCGGAAATGACCAATGTCACCGATGGCAAAGACAGCGTGCAGATTCTACCAAATATAAGCGATGCAATTTCTGCATCTGAAGGAGAAAACACCGAGTCAGGAGACAGCTCAGGGGACCCAGATGACGGAAGCACATCTGGTGACGACACAGACGATGACCAAGCCCAGCCTCAACAGGTCGCTATGGTGATGGGTGTTAGTTCAAGAAGTGGACGCACCTCGCGGGTTCATCCTGTGTCAGATGTCGCTGTTACTGCTCCAGATATGAACCAGACTGCTATGCCTGAATTGAAGTTTGCATATCAGACGCCATCTTGGCAAAACGTGTCTGTTCAAAGCGTAGAACCTCAAGCGAGCTTTACGGGCGATTCTTCAGGGTCTGGTGACGACGACCAAGCGTCTGGTGCTTTGGCAACTCCCTCGGACGCGCTCTTCAGTCAATCATTGGATGGAGACCCCATCATCTCATCTCAAACAACAGAATCAACAACATCAAGGCGTTCCACAGTGCCTAGCAGACCATCGGCAACCGAGAGACACACGCCACCGTCGAGACGAAGCAAAATTAACGAGAAGGTAGCGAAATCAAAGGACGACGGAGCCTCAAAGAAGAGAACGCAAAAGAAGGAGCACGAGAAACCAACGACGGCACAAACTCAGAAGAAGGCATCGATCAGCAAAGAAACATCGCATAAAGAGAACAAAGGAAAGCATCAAAGCACAGGGAGCAAAAAGGATGAAAACCAGGAGCATCACGCAGCCAAGGAAACGGAACATAGAACTGGGAACGAAACAACAACAGTCGGAAAAACTATTCCAACCCACAATGCAACAGTGACAAACCAAACGACTGTTGCTGGAGAGAACGGTCTTCTGACAGAAGGAACGAACACTAGCACTTCATTCAACGCAAGCACGAAATCCTCCAGCGAAAAGCAACCTGAAAATAAAAAGACAGCTGAGAGTTCAAAAATGAGTAATAACGATAGCACCCACTCAAGCGCCAACGAAACAGCGAATGCCAACAAGGAGAATGACAAATCAAATGAGAACAAGACTTCAGCCAGCATCGTACCAAGCGACGCAGCCATCAACAACAGCAGCGGAGCTGGCAACAACTCGAAATTGAACGGCACCAAGAATGAAACGACGTCTGAATCACTCGACAAGGCGGCCGAGAAACTGCAGGAAGAACAGAAAAAGAAAGAAAGCGAAGCGTTTAGCAAAATAACTCCAAATCTAAAGAATGACTTCATCAAAGGGAAAAAGAAGACTGAGGCGAGTGTTGGCCATGGTCAATTGCTTGGCACCAGGAAGACTGCAGTACATTCACAACAGCACAAGAAAGAAGTAACGAAGCCACAGGTCAAGGCAACGAAGAGAATGGCTTCTCCAAAGAAAACACAAAACAATGCTTACAAGACGACATCTAAAGCATCTTCACACAGCGTAGCTGAAACGAAGCCAAAAGAAGCCAACAAAAAGCATCTTCAACCAAAGACAGGAAAAGATGAACGCAAAAAGCAGGTTGGAAGCAAGGCCGAAAAGAACAACAAACGCAGCAAAGATCCAGAGAAAAAGACTTCGAAATTATCTCCCAAGAGCAACCTGGGTAAATTGACCAATGTAAGTAAGTCGAACAGCGGTCATACGACAGCAGTAAAAACACAAACATCCCCTCGAGAGAAACAAGCTAAGAATAAAGACACAACAATCAAACAGAGCAAAAATAGCATAAAAGTGCTTGCTGATGCTGGCGGTAAGCGAAGTGGTAAGAACAGTACGCCACTGAAGACTGTATTGAGCAAATCGAAACCTCAAGAGAGAAATCACATGAGAAGTAGCGGAACTAAATCAAAAGATAAAGCAGCTCAAGTAAGGCAGCCTGGCAAATTAAAAAAGAATGCGAAGAAATCCACCACTGCAGTGAAAAACAGGTCCGTGGCATCGCAAGGCAATGAACTTGTTAAAGGTACACTGTCAGTCAAAAAGAAGGTGAAAGAGAGTGTTGTCGATCAACTAGTGAAGTTCTTGTCGCGTGGGAGCACACACGAGGATGATCCTGCGCCAAAATCGAAAGCAGGAAAAGCAAAAAAGAAAGACACAGCAGCGAAAGGAAAATATATATCGAAGACAGCTAAGAAAGATTCACGCGTAACGAAGATAGAGATGCATAAAAGCAATAATAAAGGCGGCATAGTTAAGTACAAAGATACACAAGCAAAATCAAAGAAAGGATCGATTGTAGCCATGGTCCCAGCGAAGGCAAAACCAGCAACGGCCCATTTAGTCAAACATGAAAAGCAAGCGTCCAAGAGCAGCCGTTCTGAATTGCACAAGGCTGTTGTAAGAGGCAGTAATCCTGGTCGAAATAAGGCTCCCTCAGGCGCACGTGGGTCTATCAAAGAAGAGAATGATCCATTCCATAGACCAATTGGATTCACAAAGCCGCTTGTCCCACCTGAGACTGGCCTCGCTTGGAATGACCCTCGCTTCCGAGGGATACAAGGTAAAATAAGCTCCTTCGAAATGATTCACACGTGGTAATAGTCACTGGTGATGATGATGAAAGTGATTCATCGGAATGTAGCTTTTATTCACCAGAGTCTCTTTTTCATGTCTTCAGGGCCTCAGTCTGTTCCTTCCAGCAAGACCTCTAAATGCCAACGAGGTTTGACTGTCCGCGATGCAACATTGCGAGGCGGGATACTCGCTGGCGAATTTCAAAAGATGGGAATATCGCCAGATATTGACGCATGCGCTGATGTGTGCTGCAAGAATAAACGTTGTGACATTGCCATGTTGCTTGGCAACGAGTGCGTGAATGTGAAATGTTTCACTCCAAAGCTATGCAAATTGGCGCCTGCTGGAAAAGTTTTCTCTTCAGTCTCACCGGTCGCCACGTTCGTGAGGAGCCCAGACAAAGGTGGGTGCCCGGGATATCAGGAGACCAACTGCGTGCGAAACTGGCTCCAGACCAGGTCGTGTTGTTAATTCAACCCCTATTCTACTGCCCCCTTTGCTCCCGTTTGCAGGATCAACAGCAGGGGACAGAAGAGGCAGGGTCACGGTACGTCAAGTTGAATGGAGTCATCCTTCAAACCAGAGAATGATCTACTGATTGGATTGCTTCTCGTTTGATTTGTCATCAAGCATCCATTTCAAAGTTATTAATACTTAACTTAAGAACACTGTGTATATTGATCGCTAGATAGGTTGCATAGCAACGTGAACACTCAGCGCTGTCGTGGCTTATGAATCATAGCCTCAGACTGAGTTGTGTGCGTATGTTGATGAATGTGAGGTTCAGCGCTGTGTCACGTAACCTAGAGACAAGAGCTAATCGCATTGAATGCTTGTTTTCAGACCGCTTCCCTTGATCCTGAACATACTTCATTCGGCCTGATGTTCGGCTAAGACCCCGCAGAGGAACGAAACTACGATCAATCGCATCACGAGGCAACCGCCAATCTCATCAGCTATGTTGGCAAAAACGACTCATAAGCTGGCGCTACAAAGCGAAGAAGAACCAAACAACCTTACAAGATCAGCTTGCACAGCTCAAGCAATCCGCCTCTCGAGTGCGAAATGCGTTTGTGTTTGTAAGAGGAGGAGTGCTCCACAACACGCCATTCTCACTTAATGCATCATTAAGTATGGAACGCACAGCATCAGGACAAACCAACCGCAATGCGATGAGTGGATTTGAGGGCTTTATGATGCCAGGAAATAGAATAGTTTTCTACTTTTTTTAAGATAGCATTTTGTGAATTTAAATGAAATAAAGAGAAACTAATCACTCTTAGAATTAATGATTGTAAGATATCCCCAGGGACGGAAACTGTTATGCCATGAGACGCTAATTGAACATTTAAATACATAACCACGGATGGTTGGTAAGATTTAATTAGGCCGGGAAAATTCAGTTTTGTACATACAACAAAGTGATTGATTACATTGATTTGGAAATATTAGCCTGATTTATTGCGATTCCCTTGAGCTATCGCCTAAAGGGCAAGTCATGCAAGCACTGGTCTGTCTTCTATTCGTGCAAAACTTTGCACTCTACCGAGTGAGTTGCTAACATATAGCAACGTGTCACGTGGTTATGGATGAGCCAATGGGTGAGCAGGGAAATTGTGCTCATACCGCGCCGAAAAGTGATTCTTGCTTTCCTACTTAGGTTGCCATGACAGTGAGTGATTGTCCAATGAAAAGGCATGCAATCATGCTTTGCTGGATTTTGTATGTTTGTGGAGTGCATTTAATAGCGATATCATTCACGAGAGGTTTACACGAATTGTGGCTTCAAGCTACTTCCGCCAACAGCTCACACCTTTCGAGGCAAGCCTCAAAAAGGTAGTCGTGAAGCTCAAGCAGTGTTGAGCGGTCAGTTGTGCATAAGGCTTAAGAACTCCTCTCCCGAAACTTGCCAGCTTCTTACATTTCTCAGACGCACAAGACGCATGCGCCTATAGCTCACCAACCTCGGGAACAGCGGTTGCCTCGTATCCGTGGCTGAAATTACGTAATTACAATTAGAACGACATATCATCTTCAAAGTAGAGCAGTTCGCTTGAGCCTTCAACAGCTTCGCACGAGGTGGCTGTAGTGGAATTGCATCGAATTCTTGCAGCATCAATTCACTGTGCCTCTCTCTGAGGCCAACAAGGAAGGCTGCGGCTGCGGCAACTACAGTATCGTCCTTCGCTGAGCCAAGAGGTGAGATTTATCAGCAAATTAAAATATTTTGTTATTATTTCTTCTAATAAAATGCGCAAAGAATTACGTTTGTAATTGCTGAGTTAAGCCTGGTTTCTTTTGAATCGGGAGCACCCGTCGATACTCGTAGGTTTTTTGCGGTGAAATGGAAATCGCGCGTCAGAAGATCGGGAGTGAATCGTAAGAAATCGGAGCGAGCCGGCGATTTTTCGACATGATGAATTTTCGGGAGCAATCAGGAGCGCACCGGCAGTGCAGGCTCTCCCGATTCAAATTGAGACCAGGCTTTACATATCTTGGCACTCCATTTCTTCACCGTGTTATTCTCGGACAGAAAGCCTCTTAATAATTTTAACGCATAAATGAAGACACGGTTAGCGATCAGTCAAAACTCGAGTGAGTCCATTCGGCATTTGTCCAACCTGTTTCATTTTATACCACGGGCATGCCACCGTGGTTGATCTCGGCAGGGCGCATAACATCCACCCGTCGATCTATTGTCGCGGGATTGCGGAATCAAGATCGGATGATGATCTCGCTTGATACCATAGAAACCCACTGAAGAGATAAGTCATTCAATACAGAACAGCTTACATCAAGCAAATATTTGAAAAGCTCCTTTTCATAGCATCGCTAAAGGAAATTACCATTTTGTCAATGCTTCTTCAGCAGTAGGCTAGTGGATGTGTCGTAGTTTATCAGAAGAGCGAAAGGCTCCCTGGACTTCATTCGGCGCTGTACTGCAAACAATTGACTTCATGCTTTGGGTATTTAAGCCGTCAGTTCTCAGGCTGTCAGATACTCAGATCGTCATGGTGAATAGAATGTCAATAGCGGCTCGTAATTCAAATTGTTAGTGGGGCAAGTTGAGTGGCACAGCCACAACCGATAGTGAGAGATGGAGCGCTGTAAGCAAGCTATCTAAAACTTCTTTATTACAATTCATTGAGAGCTTTGTTATAAAACCAGTCAGGACGCTCTCGCAAGTGGCATCTACTGAGGACACACATGGAGTACCGACTTTTCCCACTTTTTAACCGCGTAAAACAGGGTAATTAGTTTCGTTTGCAAATTTCATTCTGCTCTATGCATTCCAGTCTGCCTCTAACGGTCATGCGCACTGAAAACGCTGTAAAAAGAAACAAAGGATTTGGGGGCAAAATTCCATCCTTCTTAGAATGACAATGAGATTTGCCATCTGACTACCACTGTCGGCAGGTTAAACAAACAATAGCACAAGGAGAAAGCGATTATCCATGATACCTTTGGCGCATTGAAGATCATTGCATGCATAATTAACTGAAAAACAGCTGGACTTTCGCTGAGAGAATAATAAAACGGAAAAGGCACAAGATCTTTACTGGGAAGACATTGAAGGGGCGCTGTCTCATTTGCATAAAGAAGGTCAAGAGATCAGATTTCTTATTAATGACGTCATTGATGCTGTTGGTTTTAGCTCCAGATGACT
The DNA here is from genome assembly GCA_900245855.1 of Calvadosia cruxmelitensis. Taxonomy (NCBI): domain Eukaryota; kingdom Metazoa; phylum Cnidaria; class Staurozoa; order Stauromedusae; family Kishinouyeidae; genus Calvadosia; species Calvadosia cruxmelitensis. Next base: position 39,423 of record OFHS01000188.1, read on the forward strand.
TTCTCGCGTTCTAATCATTATCAATATTGTAATATGTGCTTGTCATGGCTTCTGTAATTGCTGTCATATAGAAAGAGGGCGAAGAGACGCTTGCTCATCAAGGGGCTGAATGAATGCCCTATTCGCAAAAGACCACGGTCGGAAGTACGCACTGAATACAGCGGACACATTAAGCGACTGGAATTATCAGACGAACGGATCAGTCGGCTAATTGCAGTTGTCCAACGTGCTCGATTGGGCTTGATCAATTGTTCTATGCACGTGCCCTGTTTACATCTGTTCCATCTTCTACCTTATTGGTTGCTCGTTCGCTTTTAGTGTGAACATGACAATGTGCTGAATACTGCCCTGAGTAACTCAAGTCGATTGGCATTGTAGAAGTCATGAAACGGAGTACGGTAGCTTACTTTTTCGACGACAAGAGTTGCAGACGGAAGAAGAAACAGCGGTAGATGCTCCAACTAAAAGACTAGAAAGACAAAGCGCCATTCTGCCATAATCGCACGTTCGCGTTTTCAGGAATGAACAATTTGTTGATTTGATTTTGGTCGCTTTTACAACAAAGACAAAGCTATTGAACCTTTTTGGTAGGTATAGACGTCCTGTTGGGCGGACTGAGAATGCTCAGTGTCATTCAATAGGAGCATCTCTGAATTTGACCGTCCCGTTCTATTTAGCCCTGTCCAGCCCATGAACTTGAGCATCGTCAAGAACATAAGTTTGGTTAGGTTATCGATGCCTTTCTAGCTAACTCTGGTGGGTTATTTACTTACTTTACTTTTATAATCAACGATAAGAAAATGCTTACCATATTTTCATATTCGATCGGAAATTCGAGGTTGAGAAACGTCGAGAGAGTCCGCGGCACATTTGCCCCAAGTTCAATGATGTTACAGAAAATTGAATTGAATTGAATTTATATCTTTATTTTGTATCCTAACTAATGCTTTTACAAATTCTACATGTGATGATTATAGTCATCTTTAATAAAAGAGACTGTAAATAAGGCTGACTTAATGCTCTTACAACTGACATCTTACAACTTACACGAATTTTTGTTGTTGTTGTTGTTGTTGTTGTTGTTGTTGTTGTTGTTGTTGTTGTAAATAATGTTTATAGTAGTAGTAGTAGTAGTAGTAAAGCTCTTACAAGTCCACGGTAATTATGCGTTATGACTGATAGAATTGCATATCGTAACCAGAGGCGATCATGCAGTCGTTCTCTTTCAAAGATCGATCTTTGTTCGTAGGAAGTCAGCCGGGTCTCTATTACTGAGAAATCTGACGAATAGTCTCTGCTTCAACAATCCGGCAAATAGGAGCAAAAGTGTTCATTGCTGACAGCTCGACTGTGGACACATCTTGGAGACATTTCGCGCCCCACCTTCGGTATAGAATGATTAGAATCACAGCAGATGTAGTAAGATGTGCTTATCTTTTTCTTTGCATGTTTTCTTTTACAGGATAAATTTTACTTGTTTGTTTGTTTGTTTGTTTGTCTGTCTGTCTGTCTGTCTGTCTGTCTGTCTGTCTGTCTGTCTGTCTGTCTGTCTGTCTGTCTGTCTGTCTGTTTGTTTGTTTGTTTGTTTGTTTGTTTGTTTGTTTTATTTCATCATATCAGTCATAAATTGTAAGGTACTATACAGTAACACATCAATAATATATACTGTACTGTAGATAATTAAATTGACATACATGACAGGGTCAGATACGACTTGTATAACTGATACTATATAAAACTGAACCTTGATAAATTTCAAAATTTAAATATATATTTCAGTTAAAACAGGCCTATTCTTACGACTATCAAATTTAATGACTGCAATATTTACATTTACTGCATAATCTAAAAATTGGCAAACAACACTGTTACCACCTCTCAGTTATGAGAATCGATCAGTTTTGTTTCATCTTCGATGTCCTGCTGTATACAGTGTAACCCGTGAACAAATCGGATAAGGGCAAAACCCGTTTATTTGCAAAACATCTTGCTGCGTACCGATTTTATTGCGTACAAACTCTCTCAATTGATTCCTGATAAGCGCAATTCGGTTGAGAGCAAAGCCCGCTAATCTTCAATTAATTTTCATTAAAAAATAGAAAATACCCGCTTAAGAACAGTTACTAACAACAGTGTGCTGCACGTTTTGTTTTACTGTCGCACCTGATAGCTAAGCCAATGGACCAAGCGCAGTCCCATTGCATGACGGGATACAAATGTTCTAGGCACGTGGTTTTGAGCTGAAACCTACAATTTTGACAGACAAGAACAATCCCTGAAATTGACCATCATTGGAAAGAGTATGGCTGATTGACTTTCAAACAAAGCAATTTTATTCACCTTTGGCAAAGGTCAACCCACTAATATACCGACATGCAGTGGGACTGCGCATGGTGGATTGGGAGCTAACTTATGTCATTGACACAATAATCCATGTGAGAGGATCACAAAGAACAAGCGGTGACTGATTCGTGCATTTCCCACGCTGAGTTGCTGTCACACATGAGGGATATCAAAGGTTATTTTGCAAGGTTAGATTTTGCCAACTGGAAAAGCGTCACAAAGCTAGAGAATTTCGCATGTGAAAAGCACATTCAGGATGCTGTAAAGCAGATACAGTATTCATGCTTGCTTGAAGCTTATTTGAAATGGATTTTCTATTTTTTCCTTTTTTGCATGAACCTATTGTTGTGAAAATTCCTTTGCTTCCGTCAATTTCGGGTATGCGAAATTTCGGTTAATAGAAAAGAATTCATTGGCAAATTACTTTTGCGCTTAAGCGGGTTACACTGCATTTCCTGCGGTCCATATATGGTCAAGCGTTTTTGATAGAGTTATTATTGCCTTCAAATAGAAGTTACAGGCTATCGCAAGCCACGCAAGCCTCCTCCGAGCAGCTTACAAGATCCAATGGCCGACCACAATCAGCAACACAGATCTGTACGCTCGCGCTGGGTTGAGCCCACCGAGCCGCATCCTCTGCCAGCAAAGCCTGAAATTGGCAGGGCATGTCCTACGATCAGCATGCTATTGGCCACAGCCAATCCACAAAGTGTTGACCTGGCGTCCCTCAGCTCCCCTTCGCAGAGGACAAGGAAACATCAAAACGTTCTTGGACAGACATTTTACTGATTCCAAGTCGCCAGATCAGCTTGGCGTCGTGCGCCATTTGCACGAACTATAGCCCAAAACAGGGTCATCTGACACTTTCAACCTTCTATATAGTACAATTTTTAAGAAAATTTACATATTGTTTTACTGTAATAAAATAATAAATAAAATAATACAGGCTATCATTGATTACTTTACATGCCTCGTTAACTCAACATTAGAAAGTATGATATCGTGAATATTTTAATCGATGGTATGTCATATGCTTGGGGCGCATTCCTCCTGGCGATTTGTAAGCGTAATGCCAGTGAGGGACATACGGCCCCTGTGGGGGAAGTTCACCCCTGTTCCATCTGGGAAATTAAGAGCTTATCAGATCCTATATTTAAATTGTTTACAAGTGCTTGTACTATCTAAAACAGTTATGAATCCGTATTGGCGGGAAGACAGTACAGGTCGGGCGCCACTCTCTGCGTTGAAAGACCAATAAGTCGATAGTAGTTGCCAATTTTGCATATTTTCACTTCAACAGTGACACATAAGGCATAATATAGCTTCACGTCATTTTTAACCAATTTACATACTTGCATTTACACCAACACATAAACCACGTGACCTTCTTACAAAACGTGAGTGCTTCAGACGTACAGAGAAGCGAACCCAAGACGCCTGATTCACAGCATGACATCATTTTCGCTACATTAAACACTGACAGTTAGGCTATTATTATTGGCTGCCTGCAGGAATTTGCTTTGTTTATTGTAATTTATCACATATTCCACTTTTTGAACACTTTTTATATCGAACGAGGGGCAATAATTATCAAACCGAATAAAATATTAAAATATGTTCTACTTGCATGGATGTGAGTTCAAAAAGGGTAAAAAGGATAATTTAGGTGGTCCTGCTTTCTCCTCTACGTCTCCCGCTAGCAGTATGTAGTATACTGCTGAAGTTTGGGGACAGAAATGCGGGTGCGCACTGACCCCTTGCTTGAAAAGGGGTAAATCGTAACATTTTCGAGGGATAAAACTTTCGCAGTTTCAGTCGAAATTTTTCAAAAAATTTATAGCCCGGCTGCCTTTATATCCCAGTCGTAGCTTTTCTGATGCCAAAAAGGATAGCGACTTTATTGAGTCGGACAAAGCTGCTGGCCCTCTTTGCCTTCAGTCATCGTTTGAATTTTGATTTATTTTAGTAGTCTCGTATTCCTGCAAATTGTCTCTATTCCATGTAGCCTCTATTTCATGCAAATTGACTTATATAAACCAATGTCACATTTACTCACATAACAGTTTTAAGCTCTCAGCTCAATCACTCGTACAACGTTGTTCTCTTGCTGTTTCGTTCGAGTCGATGATATTGTAAGGCTGTTCGTCATGGATTAAAACCCGACTTCCTCCACAGATAACAACGGAAATGCCGTTACTTATTTTGTTCAATTTGTGATTTCATACCATTAATTTTGGTTCTTGAAGATAAGGAATTTTTATCTTCCGTCTTTCTGTTGCATGTAGGGTGAAATGCAGTTGCCATCGGAAAGACAACTCGTCACTTTGGCACTGATTGAGTTGACCATAGCTGCTTGTGTCTTAACTTGGTGTTATCTCGCACCAATTCAAGATGGTACCGACAACTACGGGAGGAAGGCCTTTGGAGATTGTGCAAGATTATTCTCCTATTGCACTATAGAAATTGTTCTCACGATTGGAGAATGACTTACGAAGAATGACAATAGCCAACATGATGTGACCTACCCAAGGGCCTTATTCATGGACCGGGACTAAAGCGTAGTCCAAGACTAAATCTCAACTTCCCACGCATATAATTTAATACATCACGTCCAGACACAATGTTCAGTGCCAGACTATATGCTTTAGTCCCTGTCCATGAATAAGCCCTCTGGTGTTTCTTCATTTTATCGTAATAAGAGCTCAGGTGAAAAATCATGAAGCCTGATGAGCCACAACCAGAGGACGCCGGAACGCTCCGCTCCTTAGATGATATGTAAATAAATGGATATTGTATATACATTTTGTTCTTCTAAGAGCAAATGTCAAATGTGTGGTGGTTACAGAATTACTCTGAAACAGGCTGCAGCTGCTAGGATCTACAATGGCAGCGCTAATTGGCTTATTTATTGTATGTACATTGTACAGAGTATAAATAATTTGTGATATAATTAAATTTCAATTATGTGATACGTGTTGTCTCTTTTCATTACACTTGCAAGACTCGTTAAGTTGATGATAGTTATTATTGGAACAAATTAGATGATGGAATTCATGAACAGAAAGTCTAGTGATGATATGTCTTTTTGACTTCTAATTTTGCCTGCATCCACCACAGCGATAAGAATGCGGGAGCGGACAAATATCATTTATCAGTGAGATATTGTAACCTGATTGACATGTACTGTTTCAGAAATGGAAATGAAATATGCAGAATAAATATGTACTATATATAAATGAGATCACGAAGTAGAAAGAAATAGTCTCAAATTGCAGACGTCATTTATACAAAAACGGAAACGAGATGGCAAGTGTTTATTTAAATTTGTAGAAAACGAGGTTACATGAAAAGGAGGATCGAGAAGGGTTTGCGAAGATCATCAAAGTATGCCTGCTCGTCAGAGCGTGTTTACTCATTACTGACACGTGTCTATTTGTTTCAGCGTTCTCCATCTCCTCTTCTATTGATTTTTAAGTGCAACGATACAATTACAATAATAATATTTTAAAGGTCTCTTTTCGTATTCCCAGTCAGTTATAAATTCCTCTAAAGAAGCCTCACTAAACGTGCGATTGAAGCCTCGTTCATGCCTTGGTGAGCAGACTCTTCCTAGCCTCTTAACGAGGGGTGCTTTAAATGATCTGTGTGGTGAACTAGCCTCGCTTACTCAAGCTCTTTAAGTCTACCTCTGTTCAATGTATAGCCTCGTTTCATATTCATCTGTAAATTAGTGTAATCTAGAATTAAATTCATTCCTGAATGACTTCTCACGACCGAAGACACTGTTGTCTTGCTCTCCGTGTGATCACTCTCGTTCTACATACAACACATCCAGATCTACACAGATCACATATACACATACACACTTCGATCACAACGGATCATAACATAACAATCTGCAGGTGTAACGATCACGTACATAATTTGCATATCCCATTTATTCTGTGATATTTTTCCTTCTATCAGTCTCATATTATATTTAGCCTCATTTGCAAGTTGGTAATTAGTTACCAGTCTAACTTCTATTGTTATTTAGTTCCTCTTGTCAATCATACCACCTGTCAATCATAGTATGAATAGCTACGTTCCATTGCTTGCAGTCAGATTACCATCCAACCATTGATAATACAATAACTAAGCATAAAGTATATTGAAATCGTTCTCTCCTGTTGTTGGTTATCAATATAGGACCACTTTGTCTCCACTTCTGATCTTCAAAAACTAATTGGTAGGCAACATTTTGTAGCCACAGAGACGTGGTCGACCGCAAGATTGGATTCATAGGCCACATACGCTACGCTCCGATGGTCTGGCAGCCACTGCGATGAGAAGTGACATTGGTGACGGGCCCATACCACGCGGGAGACCACCTGCTTCGTTGTTGAACTATGCGCTAGAGTGAATGTCAAGTCAACCAAGATCGATTTCATCGCAAACTTAAGCCTAGCCATCCAGCGTGGAAACGTCCAAAGCGTCCGTGGCACATTTGACAAAGTTGAATAAATTTTTATTTATTTATATTTGTATTTACCTGCCAGTTGGTTCGATGGTCTGAAGGCAAATTTCGCCAAAACTGCTAGCTACTGATAACGACCGAGTGGTATTCCGCCTACTTAGTATAGAGCTGTGATCCATTCTGCCAACAATAGCCCCACGAATGGTAAACACACTCTGAAGAGCGCAACACGCATGCGTGAATATCCTTACGCATGTCATTCGCGTCCGCTTACAATAATACACAGCAGTGTTAGCCTTCTTTCATAGCTCTGGGTCATTTTGAGACACGTTTAGCAGTAACCGAATTCATCCTATTGGGTCTTATACGCTACACAGATAAAATAGCAAGTTTTGCGGATACCCTGCTTTAGAATACAATTTTTAACAACTATGGGTCGCTTACAGTTTGTTCAATTTTATTCACAACTGAGATGATACAATCAGAAAATTAAATACAAGGTTACAGAATAATCATGTGAATATGGCAAGTAATGGCTGTTGTACACAGCACTTGTATTTAAAGCCAAATTAAAATATTTACAGAATTTAGAGAGATCAATAGACTGAATGATGTATCTAAATCTAACTATTAAATTCACACAGCATGCTCACAAGTTAAGAAATGTACTATGCGCAAAATATTTTGAAGTACGCCGGATAATTCAATGACCAAAATCGGTACCTGTTATAAAGTAGTTGGTCCGAAGGTTCTCACCAAAAAACCAACCAGAGTTATTCAAACAAAACGATTTCTTCGGTGGATCGACATAGTCAAGAAAACACCCGAACTTTCTAACTCACTATTACGATTGACTTAAGCGATATCCAAAATTATAAAGTAAAGCATGTAGCCAGGTCACATGACCTCCTAATTATGCTAATTATGCAAAATATAATAAAATGAGTAAATATGCAAATAATGTCGATTACAATAACAATGCGCGAATTATATACAAAACAATCCTTCAGTTCAGTAATTGTCTTTTCAATTTCAACAAGTCTTATTTCTTAGATTGGAGAAATTTCTTGTGTGCTTCAAGCTCGAGTTTTTTGTTCCGACTTCGAGTTTGTTTTCCGATTTTCCACTTGAGAAAAATATTTATTCGGATTTCATGTTTTCAAGTTGTGTAGTTATTTAATTTTGTTTCAGTCTATTATTCTGATTTTTATATAAGAGTTTGTGTTCCAACTGATAGTTAGTCTCTTATTTATGCTTTTCTGCTCCGATTTTGTGCTTTGTTCATCATTTTTGTAGTTCGTGATTGCTTAACGCAAAATGAACAGTAAACATTTGGGATTCATTAACATAATCACATTTACTTCAAAAAATGATTTCTTGAAAGTATTTTGTTACAGTTATATTAGTGACGATGGACGCAAAGTTTTCGAAATCGATGTATTCCAGAAACTTAGATCAGCAGCAAATACAATATGCCTAACTTTGATGTCATGCATCTATTGACCTTAACGTCATTATCTCATTGCAATTAGCATTTTACCCCCCGGTTTCTATTGTTCTATTGCCAGTTTGCTAAAACTAAACAGCGAGGGGGATAGCCCTGCCGCATTCAATTGCTGTTTTCGAGGGGGAACTTCAGGCGGTTAGGGCGGATTTCGAAACTAAATGAAGATAAAATGTTTTTTTTTGTAGCTGGCTTTGTTATTCGCTGACTTAGTATGACTTTCAGGCTAATAAAGAATATAGATACAATCGGATGCCTACATTGTGCCTCTCTCGAAGACTAAGGCCCACAAGACGTCGTTTTTTCCGAAAACAGTGAAGCAATGGAACATTCTCACGCAGCACGTTATTGAAGCCCCGTCTCCGAAAAGTTTTAAATCAAAGCTAGCTGAACATTTTTACTAACCCTTGCACAAGATGTATATTTCAGCTCTTTAAATCATATTCTTAATTATTTTCAAAATCATTCTGTAGGATAAACAATATTGTCTTTTTATACCCATTAGGAAGTAAAGGTAGCGTATATGGCCATGCGCACATTTTCACTTTTATCTAAGTAGATTACGTATGTTTATTACTTTTTTTAAAGAGGCAGAGTGCTCAAATGTGAGCTTGACTTTATTATTGGAAGAAAAATAAGAAGATATATTTTACAATTTGATAATACAAATGAGATACAAGGTTGTTAATATAAAAAATAAAAATGCATGGTCGGGGTCATCCCATATAAGCACTGTGCTTGTTTATTCGGATCAACTACAGGTACTGTATAATTCAAATTCATACAGTACAATGAAACCTGTCTATAACGGTCACCTTTGGATGCTTTGGGCCCTGAGGAAAATGACCCTTATAGACAGGTGGCCTTTCTGTCCAGGTTTATTTCTATAGGAAGTATCATTTGGGGGTTATTAAGAGTGGCCTTTATACACATGTGGCTGCTCTATACATGTGGCCGCTAATACGGACTTTAAATCAGCCCTCGAAGAGCACATAGAAACTCTTGACTACAAGGATACTTACAACTTAAATTCAATGTGTATAAGATAAACCTTTCGACTATCATTTCTCCATATTTTACTTCGTCCCCGTCATACTTGTGTTTCTGTGATGTAATATAACGTTCTGAACTGTTTTACGTAAGTCTAGCACCGTGGCTGTAATTGTAAAGTACCCTCAATGTATTTATGTTATTAGTGTACTTCGTCTCAATGTAAACGAGTTTTTAACTCATATTGACAACGAAAGAAAATAAAAAGAACACACACACACAGGTTTCACTGTATAAAATAATTTACATTCATATAACATTATTTACATTCATATAATTTGTTAAAGGTAGATGTAATTTTTGATGTTATTTGACGAAAAAATAAGTTTCAGTGAACAGATCAATTGAATATTTTTTATTTTGAAATGTGAGCCTACGGCAAATGACGTCATCACTCCTAGATCGAAGCAAGGACAGGCGTGCAATAATAAGTCACTGGAATCGATCGTTGATGGCGAGAGTGGGAGATGCAACTGAGAAGGAATAAATACAATCTTAGAGACGCAGATAGTCTGTTTCCGTAAGTTACATAAGGTTACACAAGTCTCATTCAAATTTAAAGGGGATTGCCCCCTAACAATAGACCGCTAGTTTTGTTAGAAAGGGAGAAGTCCGTGACAGCCGACTGACCAATCAGCGCCTATGATTGCATCATGACGTGTCTGTCCGTTCAATGTTGATGTGGAGTGACTGTTATGGTGCCACAGCAAAAGAACACTTGGACCATTTGGACCAGGAAAACAGGAACACATGGTCGATGTCTCAAGAAAAAGATATTTCACCTCGCTTATCTCAACGACTTCTAAACGATCCAGCTTTGCTTCTTGTTCTTCAAGCTCGTCAAGTGCTGGTTGAAATATCCCTCTCAAAGCCATTGACCGAAGCGGCTTATCGCCAGCATGTCGAGGATTTTACTAGCGGCGAAGAGTGTACTTCGAAATGACTTCGCTTCTGGAAGAGTTCCTGGCTTTCTTCGTTCACCTCCAAGACGTCCCTTTCACCAGTCAACCACTGAGCTTCAGCGAGCTGCAAAAAAGGTAGGCGAGAGACAATATTGCATGCGACCTGCCAATGAATTACTAATTCATTGTAGTAAACACATTTGAATTTGCCGCGTGCACACTACAGCACGACGCCGCTAGTTTGTCAGGTCTTGAACAGATATGCTCAGCTACAAGGCACAGCTGAGTCGTCCTTCGACGACTTTTTCTTGAAAAATTTAACCATTTCAAATTCACCGACTTGAAACTTCACCAGATCTATGTTTGTGATTGAGAGTGGGCAGATAAATGATGAGATGGACATGCTTGGCAGCTCTGAGAAAGCAGTTTAATTTAGTTATGCGCAAACGGACCATAACATCGTTCAATGCAAGCTCAACCGCCCCACTCGTGTTTGATGTCTAGACAGTTCTTGACATACAAAAAGATCCCAGTAAAGGGTGAGGTTCAAACACGAGTGGGGCGGTTGAGCTTGCATTGAACGATGTTATGGTCCGTTTGCGCATAACTAAATTAAACTGCTTTCTCAGAGCTGCCAAGCATGTCCATCTTCAAAATGTCCTGAACTTTCTGGGTTGCTTTGAACGTTGGCTTGTATACAATACCTGTTTATTGAACCTCGTCCCTCACATGTCCGCGATGGCTCACATGCATGATCCCATGGAGTCAGCAGCTGGAAGGCTAAACTTTTTCAAATGCTCAATGGGATAGCGTAATGGCACGACGAGAGTTAGAACGGCTCTGGGCACACCATGAGCTGCTGGCATCCCGAGCAGAATGCACAGTCAAACTAAGTTCACTCTTTTTTGAATACAAAACAAAACAATTACGTAGCCATGCCCACTTTGCCATGCCTAGTTATAGAATTTTTCTATTGTTAACGACTATTTCGTAGCAACTCTAAACGTTAACCATGGCTTAGTGCTCTACATCAGAAGGAGATGGCGTGTAAACGAGGTTATACAGTATGGCGCTAAAATTCGTCATTTACAATGGCAGCTTCTAGCAAAGACAGCTTAGCGACGGGTCTAATGAATTTTGAAGACCTGGTTTTTAACTCGACTGTCCTAACAAGTTCATCCGTTCAAGGGTAGACATCTGTGATCTGAGCACATTGTACCCCACTAGTAACACTATACAGTAGGTCATCCTTGCAGAAGTTCTGTTGATGTGTCGTCCATTTCGACATTTCCCAGCAACGTCTGTAGGTATGCTTGTCTCCAGCGCACCCCCATTCGGTCGCCTAACGCGTGGACGCGAGGCCAAACGTTTAGACGCAACGCCAAAACGCTAATCAACCGCCGTTGAGTATCCGTCTAGCTTCTGCCTCGACGAGCAATTTTTCATGATCTGTGAACGTGCCCAAGACCTCTAAACACACGACCTGGTATTTGATCACGACTTTCAACGAGCGCTTGATAACTTGATACAAACGAGTCTTTCCCACACTCAAACGATGTGTGAGACTGCAGGCACTGGTTCGAAGTGAGGTACCAGAAAGGTCTGCCTTACATCAGCTACGATAGCCTCGACACCGAACTGCGTTAATTTCGAATGAATAACGTCCTGGCGCCTTATTCATGGACAGGGACTAAAGCGTAGTCCAGGACTAAACATTGAGTCTAGACTAAATTATTAAAAACTGTATAATTGTGGGAGTTGAGGTTTAGTCCTGGACTACTCTTTAGTCTCGGTCCATGAATAAGGCCCCTAGATGCATGCTGAGACGTGTTGATTGATTGGCAGAATTGAAAGATGTTTCTGCTCAGCTGACAGCCTGCCCCCAGCTTGGAGTAAGCCGATTTTCATCAATAAACGAAGTTTCTCTGTATAATTGTTTTTGTACAAACGAATAACTGCCTTTTCTGACAGGTCGAACTCATCGAAGGTCAAATGTCTGGTTTACGGCTGTTTCTTTCTGCGAATCGTTGCCCACACGCAACTTCTCTTTTGAATTTCTTCCACTGGACGAATATCACTCGAGCAGTGCAATTTTTTCTCTCTTTTAAATGTTGAATTTTTATTTTTTAAAGAGTGGCAATTACAAAAGTATAATTTATATTACATATTAAAATCTCCTATACACGGAAGTTAACTAAATCTAAACCTCTTAATTACAAATTACAAATTATTCTAATTACAATTTAAAATATTGCAATTGCAATATTTAAGTTAAGATAGTCATAAATTGTTTCTTGGATGGCGTGAGGTGTCGAATTCATCTCAAGTTTGTTTTAGTCGAACTCGGTGGTGTCGTCATTCAGTTACTCTTCCCGTGGTTGCCATAGGAACCGTGGGCCTGGCGGTCATCGATGGTCGGGCGTGATATGGAGGCTTGGAGCATGATCCCTCTGGGAGCGTTATCAGCTGGATTCAGCAGTCCAGGACAGTGCTGCAATACGGTTCTGGAGATGTCTATCCGCGGATTTCTGCTACCCTGTTAGCGACAAATACATGTAACTTCCTCTCTTCGTTAGAGATATATGCAAGGGTAGTCTTTAGAGTCTCACTAGAAGTTTACTTCATGCCAAGCTCTTCCTCAAGCAATCTTCACAACCGTGTCCTTATAGTTCATGTTTGTAACTCTAGCCTAGAGATAGTTAGTAGTCTTCACCAGCAAGAGATTACATGGAAAGGAGGTTATATCGGTTTCATATCGGCGCTAACGCTGTGACAGAGACTGCCTGTTGACATTCAAGGGTTTCAACTTTTCAGTCTATTGGAGCGGTGTAAATGCCATAACGTATTGATTTATATTTAGATTGGTCTGCCTTTGCCTCCAATTCACCCACCATTTCCCACTTCCATTTCGTAGACAAGTATGGAGTCAAAAGCCCTGTTCAACTATTGTCGCGAACATAATCGGGTCCGCCATCTCCTTGAATGAGTTTTTAAAGAAAGTAATGATTTGAATAATGTTATAGCAAAGGAGGAACAAAACCACGTTTGCTCTTGTGCATCCAGGAAAGCTGTTAGAGTTTTATCCTGCCTCTAATACTTGCCAATTTTAGCTGCATTAGCATATTAAAGACAGGAGACCTAAAGTAAAAGCGGGGTATTGTCGTCAGTCTTCTGTTCTGAAATCTGTCGACATCTTGGTTTCCATGTGTCTGACTCTGAGAGTGTCTGAGCGTAGGACTGCCGTGTTCGCGTCACCGGTTTGCCAAAATTCCCTCGTCGCCAGACAAGGCAGTGGAAGAATGTAGCTTCGTTTTGAGGTATTTGATTTCATTTGAGGCCAGCGAGGCTGCTCTTGCGTTGCTATTTCTATCGTATCAATAAATTATACGCCCTTCTAATTTTCTAAACAACACAACGATGTTGCAACTGATTTCGCGTGAAAGTGTCGGACGAACAGCGAGACGTGCCGTCAGGGCTGAGGTCAGAACACAGGTTGGAATCGTTGCAAAGTTAGTACGCAAACTTTTTCTTCTTTCAAATTTCAAAAATTCGCGCCGTTCTCGCGTGTTCAGCAAAACCCATTTTGACATACAATAATTTCACTTGTATAAACTTGCTGTCTGCCTTAATCATTCGTTTTTTTTAGCTGATTTAGCATGGTACACGTTGTATTTCCTTCATCTCGCTCGCGCTTTTGAAGAAATTCGTATCTTGAAATATCAAATGGCTGTGGTTAACTTTCGCTATCATGCATTCTGTGATCTTAGCAGCCCTGTAAATCACGCTGTCTTGCACTGTCAAGCCGTAATACCATCCGTATAAATAGCGGTTGCGTAGCAACATGGGCCTGGGTCAGAATGGGCTGGAGCGAGGGAAAGTTGCGAGCAAGAAAGAGATGTGACATCTGTGCGATGGACTTGAATTATGGATTCCTTATATTGTAATGAGCAAATGTATTTCATTGCTTTTTCAAACGTGGTTTTGGCCCCGACTTCCTAATGGCTACTCGTTTTAAACTGGATTTAGTCTGATCCTGGCTGTTTCGAAAATTTAAACTCATGCTGACGGTTTTGCGTCATGCGAGGCATAGCAATTGTGAGGCTTGCATTAACTGTAGTTAATTCTTCTATTGGCGCGACTAGCAAGCTAGCAGGCAAAGCAAGAACGACAATTTACCGCTAGCCTCGTTCTTGCTAGGATTTAGTACCTGAGTCTTGAGCAAAATTCACTTCGTACGATAGCCTGCAGTATGTTAGAATACCCACTGGCTAGCTAAAAGGCTAGCCTCGATTCTACCATTATTACCCTTTGCAGGCTATGGCTTGAGTTTAACATCAACTAAGTTCCTTTTAGCAATTTGAATTATTCAACATTGACATTCAATTGTTTGTATTAATTGTGACGTGATTTGTGTTTATGGTCGTGGTCTGATGGATATCTTTCTCTCATATTTCAAATAGACTGGTAAGCTCTCACTGAGCAATGGCGTCAGCATCACTGGATATTCTTTCGGCGCCGAGGTGTCATGCGCTGGAGAAGCAGTTTTCAACACAGGTCTTGTTGGGTAAGCCAGCATCCATCAAGCAGATGCAATAATTAATTAGCTACTTAATTGATTAATATATATAATAAGTAATTAACTGATTGATTATAATTATAATGATGATGAGTTGATTAATTATTATGATAATTAATTAATTAATTTAATGACTCAATTATAATGATTATTAATAATCATTATAATTAATTAACTGAATCATTAATAATTATTATAATTAATTGATTAAATTATTTAATTGATTATTGATACATTGATTATTTATTCTTATTGGATTATATTACACTTTTACTTATTATTTCCTAATATTTTTCTTTCTCTTTCCCTTTGCGGTTGCTGATAATTCTCTCCATAGTCTTAGCACGGGGGTGCCACGACACCTTTTTCGGCTGTTCAAGGCCTGGGTGCTAGCGTGACGCAAGCTGGTAGC
>OFHS01000189.1:7191-54549 GCA_900245855.1 Calvadosia cruxmelitensis
GAGCGAGATCTAACACTTCCACAACCTCACGGCGGTTTAGAAAGCGTCTGATCCGATCAAACTCTGTGCCTCAGTAAGTTTTCTTCGTCCTCTTCCTCATAGCTGTATTCTTGGCAGTAAATAGGAACTCTAGGATTCTTCGCGGATCCAGTAAAAGTAGACATTCAACAGCATGTGCATCCGCCATTTTTCTCAATCTGCTTTGCGCTTGGCAACGACTTTGTTCGCGATTTTGAAAGGAAAATCGTCCTTGGTTTAAACATTAACCAGGCCCACGTGAAAGAGCATGCTTGAATTGGCCAATCGCATGAATAAACAAAAAACACCCCGGGAGGTCATTCTGACGTAACTTCCCACTTCGCGCCGCCATTGTGGAAAACTACCGAAAACGCAAAATGTTGATTCTGACAGCACAGGTCACAATTATCCAAAGTCTATATGTAGGCTTCATATGCGAAGTAAGGCTGACACATCTTGACTGCACAAGTGTCTGCTGATTGTATTCCTAGCATTGGCTGCTTGACAGATACAAAATGGAATAGCATTGAACGAGAACACATTCTCTTCTTTCTTGTGTTACACAGAGAGAGGCATCACCTATCTGTTTCCCGTCCAAGCCGCCACTTACAAAGCAATCGGCGATGGAATTGACATCATTGCACAAGCAAGTAAGTGAATTGCGAATGATAATTGATCTATAAGCTTTGTGATATTACTGATCATAGCTTCAGCTGACAGGTTTTATTATTTTTCCATAATAACCTCCCATCTACCCTAAGAAGCACCGTTCAGGTGCTGTTTGGTTTGATTTACAAATTAAGAGCTTCCAAGGGGTACCTTCTTGTTTGTCCAATATGGTTAAATTTAATAGGACAGTTGTGCATAACATGTACAGCTTTTGCACTGCCTGGAGCTGTGAAAGTTGGTGTCTATGTGGGGTGATTTTTCCTCTTGAAAATGTTATCTAATCTTCCATCCAGGCTTAAGCTCCCAGATCACTAATTTTACGGAATATGTTTTTGTAATTAATTAAGTAATTAATTGATAATTGTGTACCTTATTGGCGTAGGTATGAAATATTTTTTGATTGGCAACCAAGAGTTTAACAATCAATGATAGTTGGATAAATATTTTGACTTTGTAATTTTGCAGGATTTTGGTCGATTGCGATTTATCCTAGTCAGTGACATAATCGTTGTCATTTGTAGCTACGCAATGACTGATGGTAGTGTATTATCACATGGTTGCTATCAGGAATCTGCTTGGAATAGCTTCATGTGATCTTCAATTGGGTATCTACTTACTACTTCTGATGTGTAGACCTTTTAAGTTGCACGTATGAAGGAATTGTGAATCGTGTCGTCTTTATTTACAGGGACTGGAACTGGCAAAACAGTAAGTTGAGTCATGAAGTGATGTGTCGTTATGAAGAGGATCTAAATTCTGTTGTGCTCCATATCCTCAATCTTGGTAGAATTCTGTTATTATTGATGATAACTTAACCTTATGAAAGTATCGGATGGTGTTCAATGAGTTGATTTCTGTTCATTATGTGAACAGTTGCTCTGCTTTCTCTGTAAGACAATCATTTTCAGTAATCCTTGTTTTTTTTACTCGGCCATGTTTGATGTCCCGACACATTTTTGCTACTTCACCATGTTTGATGTCTCATCTCCTGACAACCCATTTTTAGTCACACAATGACAACTTGGAATATTATCCGAGCTTGCCTGTAGTTACAGCAAACTTAATTTTATTTGTATTTCCAGCTCTCGTTTGCACTCCCTGTGTGTGAAAAACTCCGTAACTTAGACCTGGATAGGGGGAATGGCAGACCACCTGTGGTAAGTAGTTAAGGTCATTTTAATTGTCTGTAGTAGTCTATAAGATTTCATAACATGTGATTGATGGCGTTGATAGTAAATAGTTAGATTGATAACTCACTTTGACGATTCGAAAGTGGCAGGCTGTTTGCTATTGGTTAATTCTTTACATTAGTTTGTAAACTAAGTTTACTCAAGTTCCGTAGCTCACGCTATCTTGCTGGTTGGCATTGGAAGCTTTTTTTCAGTACTGGTCCATATCCAACCAATGCTGACCAATGCATAGAAAAAAACCATTAGCCCATATTTGTGGTTGTGGTCTTGCATACCCAATTTGTCTGCACACCAATGTTCAAGTCTTTGTTGCGTTCAATCAGTGCTGACTATAATGGGCAAGTCTTGATCAGTTTATTGGCAGCAACTCAAATGACATCGTGTAGACTATATAGCTTCATATATCTCAGGATAAGCAACTGGACTGTAGAATTTTGTGTGACAGGCTTTGCACAGGTAATGAGGTAACACAATTGCGAGGTCAATGTAGTAGGCATACAAGTGTCCTGAGATTGGTTTATTACCGTAGCTGTTTTACATTATCTTTTTTTACTTGTTAGGTGTTGACACTTGCACCAACAAGGGAGCTGGCAATACAGGTACAATGGTAACTAGAGCTGTGAAGTCTGCGAGTTTAATCTGCTTGAATTTCCCTAATTCCTCTCAGATCTATGTACATAAGTAAAATCAGTTTTAACATATTTACTAACGAGACCTAAGCGAGTAAAAAAAGTTGAATTTGTCGACATCTTGTTATCGGAATCGACATTCTTGTAAATTGCCCCATTTGATCATTGACTGTGGTACGAAACTTTGCGGCCGGTGCACGCCCAGTGAACATTCTTTAAAATCATTGTAATTCCACAGTTCGCATTTGCTTGGGTTATAGAAACGCTTGATTGACACGTGTTTCAACTTTTCGAAGGTCACATTTTTGGAGTAAAAGAATGTTTTGATGTCAAGGAAGCGCGGATTTGGATGAATCTACAGTGAGTTGCTGTTGCTTTCCTGATTTCAGATTGCAAAGGAATTTGATCTAATCAAAAGCAAGAAGCTGAATTCAGCCTGTTTTTATGGTGGATCACCTTACGACGCCCAAGGTATGGACACTGGAAGTGACATTCGTCATCTGATTGTGCATTCTTATTCACTTTTGCATTTGGTAGATTACGAGAGGACATGTCTTCATCACCATAGCTTGTCCATATTTTTGTAGTCTACGTTCCCGGTGATGTTTTTTGTTTCCTCTCTTCCATTTTCTTTGTCGTATTTTGTCTGCTGATATAACACATTTGTTATAATTTGATTCTGTTGTATTTGTTAGAAACTGCCATGAGAAAGGGTTTAGATATCCTGGTTGGTACTCCGGGCAGAATTCTTGACCATCTCAACAAAGGGCGATTGGATTTGTCGAAAGTCAAGTATGTCATTTCCTGATTGCAACATTGAATCGTTTATGTATACAGTCAAATCTGCATTAACGACCACCTCTATAGAGCAGCCACCTGTGCATAAAGGCCACTTTAATAACCCCAAAATGATACTTTCTGTAAAATCAACTTGGAAAGAAAGGCTACCTGTCTATAAAGGCCATTTTCCTCAGATCCCAAAGGTGACCACTATAGACAGGTCTCACTATAGTATGATACTGTGTTTCAGTCTGGCATCTTTCTTTGTTGCGTAAGCTTCTTGGACAACATAGTGTCGTATCAGCCGGCAGGCAGCTTAGATAGCTTCCTAAGACCCCAGCATTTATTCTTCAAATTAGGACCGCAAAGAATGACAAAGGGGTGGAATTTAAAGAGAACATCTGTTCTTCACTTTCGCATCCAAAACATTCTAAACTATGAACATCAACTTGCCACGTAGCATTTGTTTCAAGTAATCATCTTTGTCTTCTGTTTGTATTCATTATGTTGATTGTTTTCTATTTCAGGTATGTTATTCTTGACGAAGCTGATCGAATGATGGACATGGGATTTCAAGAACCGGTAGAAGAAATCCTCAGCAGTGCATACGTTGAAGGTGTATATCTGCAGATTATTCGTGACAGCATATCATTTATTGTCAATCAAGAAACCAGCTGTAAGAGCAACACAATTGCTCCCTCTACTAGTTATTTGTTATAATTGAGATCAAATGTAGATAAAATAGAAGCATTTTCCTGGAAGCCCTACTCCACTTGTACCCAACAGAATCCTGCCAAACTTTCCGAGGTATAGCAATAAAATGTATCATGTAACAATATCAGGTTCAGCTGTTTCGTTGCTGTGATGATCAGGAAGTATCTACGGTAACATTAATCATTTGTTATTACTAATGAAAATAATTTAAACCTTTTCATATTCATCCAGCTTATTGGTTTTGAGAATAAATGATGAGGAATGATGACGATGTGTTGAACTATGTGATTGTAATAAGCTGTAATTGTTTCATGTTCCTTAGAAAGTTTTCATGATTTCATGTACTGACAATTAACATCTGTTTCAGACAACAAACCACAAACCCTTCTCTTTTCGGCTACGTTGCCAAGATGGGTTCAGGGCACGGCCAAGAAGTATATGTCAGACGACAGACTGATCATCGATTTGATTGGCAAAGATCAAGGACGCACTGCCACAACGGTAGAGGTATGCTGTCGGCAGTGGTCTTTTTTCTTGCATCTTAATCACAAATGGTTAACCATAAGCAAGGCCACTTTGTTCCATAGACACTCACAGCATGTGATTTAGTTCAGTTTGGTTAGATAGCCTCTCCAATGGCAGTCTGTGAATGTTCAACTGCACAGTATCTAGATCGTACAAGGTGACATCACCTCCAGCATACCACTGGATTGCCCCACTTTGTTGTATGGGAGCGAAAGCAGATCATTACATGACGCATCAAATGGCAAGATCTTGAAAGAATTGAAGATCAAAATCAATGAAAAGTGTGATGCAAAAACAATGTGTTTTCGAAAAGAAACCCAATTGTATAAATTATTAATTATTGCAGAAGTGGAACCCATTTGCTAGATTCAATTGCAAGTTTGTTCTCTGCTTTTCAGCACAAAGCAATCCGTTGCCCCTACCATGAGCGTGCCTCCACAATTGGCGATATTGTCCAGGTAAGATGTAACGTTGCATATCTAATGGGTCTTGCTATGGTTTGCTACGGATGTTTGAACCCCATGACACCTGTCTTCTTTAGGTTTACGGTGGTCTTCTTGGGCGAACCATGATTTTCACATCGACGAAAAAGGAAGCCAACGAGCTGGCACTCAGTGCTGTCATCAAGCAGGTAAGGCAATCATGTCAAAAGAAAGCTCTCTGATGGGGCAGGCTTGTGCACGAAAGAATGCCCCCTCTTGTAAGCAGGTTGATTAGCATTTATTGGCATAAAAAGAAAAGTAGCTACAAGTCGATGTTTGAAGATTCTTACTGTGTAGAAGATTTGCTTCACAACTTCTGTAGCTTATCACTTGGACTGCCGGCATCTTTGATTGTTGCTGTTCTGTCCTCTGCAGGAGACTCAAGTCCTTCACGGTGATATCCAACAGACGCAACGTGAAATCACCCTCAAGGTGCAGAACCTTGCTTGACGCATGAAATAATGTTATGAATCACCAAGACTAGTGTGTTATAGATCATGTGTGTAACATGTGCTTTCATGTTTATAGAGTTTCAGAGAAGGCAAAGTACGCTGCCTGGTAGCCACTGATGTGGCGGCAAGAGGTCTTGATATCCCGGAAGTGGATTTGGTCATCCAATGCGAACCACCGAGTGTAAGTTCAGTTGATAGCTACTCGATTTAGTTGTGGTATTCCATTTTGCTAGTCAATGCAGCAATGGCTGTTTCTTGATTTTTCATATTGTTGCAGCATGTTCATTGTACAATGTCTTACACTTGATATTACTGGTGAATGAATCCTGCCGTCTAGTGCAGTAGCTTATTCGATAAGACCAGCTGGCTAATGTCATGCGCTGGAGTAGTCAAGTTTGGCTTACTAAGCAGCAAATGTATGGAAAGCAGGCTATGTATTGGCATTGATAAATGCTGTTTTTACCGCAAGAGAGGAAAGAAAGAACTCGGCAGTCAATCTCACAGCCCATGGGCAGGTTATGGTACAATAGAAGCTGCTCAGTACGAAACAGCGGCACGTCTTTGGGCTTCCATGGAAAATGCATTATAAGCTGTATTGTGTTATAAATTATGATCCAGAGTAAGCCATACCAGGGAACCAGGATTGCATAGCGCGATGAGTGTTAATCCGTTATAAAAAGCGCCATTATAAGTAGTTCCTACTGTAACATGCCATGTGTGACTACTTACTGTTCAGGACGTGGAAGCATACATCCATCGATCTGGTCGCACTGGTCGAGCCGGAAGGAAAGGCATCTGTGTTGTTTTCTACAAACCTACGCAAGAATACATGCTGAGGGCAGTTGAACAGAAAGCGGTAAGGATGGCGAGAGATGGGACAACAAGGAATCCTATCACACTTCCAAGAAATCAAACCATGAGTTTGATGTTCGGTCAAATCTCGTTCATGTCCCCAAAGATCATGTCCCCCACTGATTGTTCTACTCGTCTTGCTTGATGCTGCAATTGCCTTAATAACCTACATTGTGGCCTCAAGAATGGAGATGGACTGGCTTTTACATGAATTGATCAGTTTATTTATTTGTTTTTAGAAATCTTTAATCAAGATTCAAGTGTGTATTATCTCTAGTTGTGCCACTCATGAGATATAGCTGTTTAGCGTAGGCTCTGATTGGAGAGCACGTCTCTTGGGGGAACCTTTCACGTTAATGATTTTGTTGCTTCCATTGACAGGGACTCAAGTTTTCTCGCATCGGCGCACCACAGGTGTCAGATATCATTGCTGCATCAGCTGACGACGCAGCAAAGTAAGTCAGCTATTAATATTGTCAATGCCATCTGTTCAAATGATCTGAAGTAGGCAAAGACAAAGAGGACTGAAGATTGATTGATTGATTCAATGCAACCTTGTCAAATTTAGCTGTTTCTGACAGAGCCTGATTCTCAGACTGAAGTGATATTAACGGCTACACTGTATAA
The DNA here is from genome assembly GCA_900245855.1 of Calvadosia cruxmelitensis. Lineage (NCBI taxonomy): Eukaryota > Metazoa > Cnidaria > Staurozoa > Stauromedusae > Kishinouyeidae > Calvadosia > Calvadosia cruxmelitensis. Next base: position 14,130 of record OFHS01000189.1, read on the forward strand.
CCGTTTTGTAGGTCTCTCGAATCAGTATCGCCCAAAGTCCTGCCACACTTCTACACTGCCGTTGACAAACTGATTGAAGAACGCGGTGCGAGGGAATCGCTAGCGGCAGCACTTGCGTTCCTTTCAGGCAATGCAGACATGAAAACGAGGTCGCTATTGTCATCCCAACAGGTCAGCCACGGGTCACATTACGCTCGGTTTTGTATTTTTTATTACTTTCTGCATGTGTTTCGTTTATTTGTTTATTTGTTTGTTTGTTTGCTGTAAATTAGTAACTTCTATTGAAACTCAGACTGAATGTTGCCAGGTGTTGATTTGATTGATTTGCGGTTTCTTTTAGGGTTGGGTGACGTTCATGGTGAAGATGGGCCGTGAGATCGATGCCATTCGTGTTGTCTATAAAACGCTGCATTACAATTTTGAGCCAGAAATCGTTCATGAAATCCGCGGTATCCGATACTGCAAGGATCGAATGGTAAGCTAAGTAATGAAGTGCATCTGTGTACTACGACAAATCATTCGTTATTGCCGTGGTTGGCTTTAAATAAATACCTTCTGGTGCAGAACATTGGGATAAATTGTTTTCTGATACTTTCGCGGTTGGTCACTACTCTCTCGGGTACATTGCATTGTGACTAATAATAATAATAATATTAACTTATATACTTTTATAGCAATATTTCCAATAACTTGCTCAATAGCGCTTTACAAATGCTTAAAAGCTATTGACTAAGTATTATGAAGTTCTCATTTGAGCGTGTACAGAAGATTTTGTTTATATAATTGCTTGAAAGTTTGCTATTGTAGGAAGGTAGGTTGCATTATATGCGTCTTTTTGTTATTCATTTCAATATTGTGTAACAGCAACAATATTTTTTTTTATTGGTAAACTTTTATTTCTTACGCAAGTATAGTTTTCAATATCGTGTAAGACAAAGTGCTGAAAAACTTTGAATTATACTATCCCACCTCGTACTTACTTACTTCGGACATGGTCTCGAAGGAGACTGAATCCAGGGAGGGGTTCATCCTACCCTGTCCAAGTATCCCACCTGTTACTTTGATTTGATCGTTTTTATGTTTCAGTCGGCTGTCTTTGATGTCCCAGAGAAGTACAGCTCAGACTTGATGGTAAGCTGCCAAGCGAGGGGAAATACGCTTGAATTTGCCAGTGTTGGGACTCGGCCCGTAGTAAGGAATAATGACTAACTGAGCAACAAATTAACAGCAAGGATTATATTTTGATTAATTAAGTCTTGTTTTGCAGGAGAAGTGGCACGACAATTTTGCTACGCTGGAGATCCCGACCGAGCTACCAGAACTGACACCGTCAATGCCAACGCGGAGTGGAGACTTCACAAACAACAGCGGTTATCGCTCGGGTGGCGGCAACTACCAAGGTCGTTCCTCATACAACAACAACAACAATGGTGGAAATCGATATGGTGGCCGTTCGAATTATGGTAACTCGTATGGTTCGCAGCGGGGCGGTGGTAACCGGTACCCACGTGGTGGCTTTAAGAGGCAATACGATTCGCCTGGTGATGGCGGCGGATACAAGCGGACCAAATATTGATGTACGGTCTGGCTTGTCTTCTTGTAAATACTCCATCTGCTTTTATTGAATTTGGTCCTTGTTGGTTGTGCCGCTCTTCACCCCCTGTGGTTACGTCTTCATCCACAGGGTGTCCACTCGTATCCTGCAGATTGGCAACATTAAACTCAGTGATTGATGACTATCACTATTGAAGTGACACTCTTTGATGTTTTCATTTTTGGCTCGTATATATCATATCCTATTCTCTTCTTCGCTGACCGAACAATCAACCGTGAATGTGTCTGAAATTAAACAAGAGAGGATGGGGTGTTTAATGTCTGAAGACTGAAGACAACCATGCGATACATATTATATTATTAAATATTTTGACGCTAACAGTATATTAGTGCAGCAGAAACTATGAAAAGCAAAAGGCTGCATAAAAAGACGCTGTCTAATTCCACCTTTTGTTAGTATTATTCCTTGTATTGTATTTGTTTGTGAACTCAGCACAATGAAAAACAGACGTTCCTCTCCAATCAAATCAAGCGAGGAGAGGAATAGATCTCCCAACTCTTAAAAAGCAGAAGGCTCTGATTACGACAACAATTCGAATTAGCAGAACCACTATTGTATATGGAATCCAATTAATGTTTTATGGCGTTAGAATTAAATATGAACTTAAGTGAAACCTGTCTTGCGCGACTGAGAGATGAAAATTGGTACATTGAAACCTGTCTATAACGGTCACCTTTTGGAAATGACCTTTATAGGCAGGTGGCCCTTCTGCCCAGGTTGATTTCTATAGAAAATGTCATTTTGGGGTTATGAAGAGTGGCCTTTATACACAGGTGGCCGCTACTATAGGTTTGATTGTATCATGGACACAAGTGGTTGCTGATGACAGGTGAGTTGTTCTTTGAACCTATAAATCAGTCGAAGGTTGTCCCTCGAGACAAATTGTCACTAAACAAGTTGACCTGTAACCTCATTGACTGCGCAAGCCTTGTAACAAAAACACAACGAAATCAATATTACCAATAGAAGGCTCTCCATTCGATTCAACCCCACGATCGGAGCTGACCTCGTTCACCCATTGCTGCACGTGACCAAACCTGGAAACGAGTAGAAACATCAGAATGAAGATGTAGCAATCAATCACCGCTGTCTTGACTCTTGTAGAAAGAAATTATCTTTAATATAGAATTGTTAGTGTCTATAAGAATCAGATAAGCGCAAACACTATTGTTTATAGAAAGACTTAAGACTACCTAGCTATGCACGATTTCGGTCGGCGAATGGTTTCGTGACTGCGCTCATCCAATAAGCTTCTTGTCTCCCATGGTAACTTGTCACGTGGTTCTTGACAAGCAGCTGACTCAATGGACAATGGCGGATACTGGTCGTGTGGTGGGAATTTTTCAAAACGAGTTGTGGGCTTCTGGAACAAACAAGCAAAAGTACTCTTAAAAATAAAACATGTGAAGACTTGTTAAAAATTGAAGCACATTGATAATTGTTGGGCATAAAACGATAACGTAGCTTTCCTAGAGCTTCCGAAATTGTAATCACTAGAACTTATACATTTGAATTCTTACCTGAGAAAGACCTTCGATGAAATTGTGATACCTCTGATATTCCTTCCACAACTGTGCTCTTTGCTTTTCTTTCAAATCTCTTGTAATCCATCGCTTTGCAAATTCATAATTGAGAACCTCTTGGTATCGTTGTTGTTTCAATTCCTTATTTTGCTTCGGGGAATAAATTCTTGCAACACCGCACATAAATTTTTTCTGTCCAGAGTCCAGGTCATCGTCTTTTACAAACCGGTTTTCTAAGCTACCTTCTGGCAGCTTCCCTGCATATCTCTTCGAATACAAGTTTTCGCTGTTTCTGTTGATTTTCGTTTTAGGCCTTCTTTCATAATAAGTTGGTCCTTTTCGAGGAGTTTCAATATCAAATTCGTTATCGATCGGGAATCGACTTGGAATGCACTCGGCATTTCGCGTAGAATATACCAGACTTCGAGACAAATTACCTAGCGGAAAACACAAACAGAATGCATTTAAGGATATACGCTGTATGTTTGCATCCAGCTATACATGCAAAACTGGGTCAGCTACTGTTCAAATGTAACCAGTTACAGTTACGTTCTGTAGAAAGAAATTGGTTACTTTTGCAAGTTATATTTTTCAAAAAGATAGTCTTAACATGGCACCATCTTAAATATGTAATTTAAATAGATATAATAGTCTTCTCTGTTCACTTGGACATACAATCTGTGTTTGATTTAGTTTATTGTTAATTTTGTTGTACAAAATTGAACCCTCAGACTAAACCATGTTTTAAGTTGAAAAGTTTTCATTCAAAACATTAACATTAAAAATTATTCATGATTTTTGACAAAATGAATTTCAATTGGCAATAGTTGCGATGCGATACAGGTCAGCTACATGAGTGAATTACCTGCTGAGATTGGTCGTTTAGTATCTGGAAGTGATGTTTGCAGTGTTGAATCTTTGCAATGATTGATGATGGAAAGTACTTTCGGAGTGATGGAACTGTTTCCATCGATATCATTGAACTGATCTACCTTGAAATTTCGTGTTTGACTGGCTTTAATGGCGCTGCGAGGTCGATACTAAAAATCAAGAAAGCTGGTATGACTTAAATAAATTGCAATAAGAAACTTAATTAAAAGACAATTAAATATAGAAAGTCGACATAGCACCGATTCCAAATTATGTCCCATTGTTTTAAATGTCTACGGACAAATAAGACGCCTTTGGCTTTGCCCTTCAATGTTAAATTGTCCTGCTCATCTTTGTGAAATGTAAATTCAAACGAGGAGGGAATTTAATGAGCTCTGGAGGGAAAAGGAAGTTTTTTGTCCGTAGAATTAATTGACACGATGAGGCAATTTGAAATCAGTGCTATTGCTTGGTTTGTTATAAAAATAAGAAAGCGAAATATTAAGAAGTCCACCTTTGACATTGTACGCGTTTTGTGGTATGAACCGTATGATGTTGGAGTGGAGCGATCAATTTTCAAACTTCGAAATCCTTCTGTTGTCATAATCACTTCTCGTTCGGTCGTCAAGGTCTGTCTCAATTGACATGGTGAAACTGATCTGAAAAATGCAAAGGGTTTTAGCAAAACATATGCAAATCCACAATAAATTACAATCTGTGGTTTTGGTGAGGCAAAAAGTGAGACATAATACAACCCAAATAATTACTGTACTGCTGCCTCCATTGCTTAGGTATTTTTAAAAATACGTCTTCTCCCAAGCTTACTTTTGACCTTGTTCCATCTTTTGAGAGGAAACCAACTGACGTGGGAATTAAATTTTATATCTAATGTTCAAAACCGCGTGCAGCCTACCTCAAAACAATGCAGCTTTTAGGTCGCTTGAGGCGTTCAGTTTGGCAGCCGTTGGCCCCACTTCCAGTGACATTTGCCTTCAACATAGTGACAGGAATAACAATGCAGTCTTCTCCTCGAATCACTCAATAAAGGAAGGTGTTATGTGCAGCAGAAAGCTCACATAGTTTGAGAATAGTTCGTGCATAATCCTCTAACTGAAACACATTTCACGCAGTGGTGAATAATCTCTGGGTAAGAATGAATTATCTGCATGTCGAGTGCAGAATTAACTCTGGCTGAGCGGCGATTTGAGTGATAGCAGTCTTCTTGCCTTTTCTTTGACATTATCGACCATGTTTGCTTTGTAGTGTTGACATGAAGCCGCTAGTAGCATGTTCCTTGTTGCCTGGCAACACTACATTGAGTCATGTATCCAATCCTGTGTCTGATGATCCGACTCGCGCCACTTTACAACCAGATGGCGAGACACTTTGAAGATTCCCCTTGATTTCTGAAGATCTGGTTTACCATTAAAAGAGGTTCGACTTATCACATGAGAAGAAATTATTAGCCTTCAATTTAATTGTAAAACCAGGGCGTTAGTTTGCAGCCGACTTTATTTCGGTGTCAAATAACTACACAGGTCTGAACTGCAGACAATAAATTAATCATCATTATTTTAAATAGAAGGATAACAATGTTTTTCTGCTTTTTTAAACTTTGTTTTGAACAACACCGAATCAGCACGGAACTGTGTGGCCTTTAACGGGAGATAACCAAATATTCGTGTGAATTCATTTATGCAGGCACTCCTCTTGGGATAGTGGTCTGTTTTCATTGACAACCTCTTAGGACACTCTCTGCACCAAAATTGCCATTTTGATGTCACCTAGAAAGTAGAAAATTGTTATGAAATCGAAGGAAAAGTATTGATTGGCCAACATATGAATGATTGGTTACTGTGGTCAGGAATAAAAGTTATTTCTGGCACATCGCCATGGAATGAAATTGACAATTTTGACAGCAAAGGACTAAATAGTTGTCAAAATTGTGGATTTCAAATCAAACCCACGTTTGCTTTCGAAAACAAAAGAAAAAATGTTCTTGATTGATATGGAAATCACCTTCAAGGGTTCTTTCTGTGTCACGTACGATACCAGGAAGTTCATGGCAATGTCTTCACAATTGAATTGCTTATCCACGAGCTCTCGCACGACAGAAGGTAACATATATGTGTATAAATAAGTGTAGTACTGCAAGAGAGGAAAGACATATTCAGAATCAAGCAAACTAACATAATTATTATAATCGAAACTAAATATGACGTTTAATCCTTCTTTATAAAGACTATCAGGGAATGCTGTTTACTACCATCTGCTGTTGCTTAGAGCAACTCCCCAGAATATTTCAATACACTTAATTGGCACTTACTTTACGAGATAAATCAGAGAATTCAGCTGTATTTTTCCATATGTTATAATTATTATGTAGTTTCTCTTCATACTTTGTGAAAGAAAGCTGCACCAGTCAAGATCATTGATAATTGGCAAGAGACTTTTGCATTGTATGTATAATTTCCAGCTTCAGCTTGAACGTCACGACCTGGAAAGCCAACAATTTGATCCCGATTCTGGCGCCAAACTCTTCAAGATAGAATAATAAAAAGAAGGTTAGAGAAAACAAAAAATAGTGACCCAGGGCAAAATAGAACCATGCAGCAGATAAATGCCTGACAAATTAATTTTCATTTATCAACGGCAGTGAAATAATACTCCTTTGATTCTTGTAATGCTACAGAAATTAACTAATACTTTAATGCTGTCGTGAGGTGTGCCCTTTTCAAATCAACCACAGCTCTATAATGTAAAATAATGATAGGTAAGCCATTACCAAGATGTTATATAAAAATGGAGCTGTCAGAAGATATAGTTTGGATAACTTTGATAGACTGAAATCATGAGCTGATCGTCAAAATGCGTACATTAGTTGTCTCAAAAGAAAGTATTTAATCATGTAATCATTTTCTTAGTTCGCTGCAATTGAATGTTGATTTGTCTTTCTTCGGTGTTACTTTGTCAGCTGCGTCTGACCAAGTCTGATTTATGGCGTAGTTTATGTAGTAAGTGCATTAAGAGGAAGAGGGACGGCCTCTTCATGCAGAGGACCGTCTATATCGCTATTATTGATTTGACGGATTTGTGTATTTAACTGCTTCAGTAGCAGCTCCTGCATGTTGTAAGGTCTTTAAAAGGTGATTTTTTTCCGATGTGTCGGAGCAGGTCGCGTCCCATACTGCACAACGATTGCTTTTCCAAGGAACCTAAACAATGCCTTCTGGTCAGTTGAGGTCTAGTATCGCATAGGACCGTGCATAGGACCGCCTGGCATGGCAAGATCCAGAAATGATACATTGGCAGGTATAGTTTCAACTAATAACGTCGATCTGGAAGTTCTTACGACTAAGCGATATTTGATGTCTTTCATTAAAAAGTTAGCAGAAATAAGAACAGTAGAATAGAGACTAACTAACGTGAGAAAGAGGCTACGAATAGTTACTGTATGTACGCTACGAGGTCATAGGTCAGGACAGATTATTGTGTTATGGCTGTCTACGTGGCCGTTGTGTTAGACAAACACTATTCGTATCTTCATTGTATAGTCACATGTTTGTAAGAATATGTAGCCATGTCATCTTGTAACCAATCTCTTTGCCTCCTGTATACCTTGTCGTATCAACTACTCCGTCTGCCTCGTATTCTACGCTGTGTCTTACGACATAAAGCTCTTACCAAAGACCATATGTACTCTTTAGAACTCTTTCATTTCTCACTGTCGTGGGACCAGCAACATGTCTATCAAATTATTCAGATATATGTTATGGAATGCGAAAGCATCTATCTTCGTCTGTTACAGATTCAAAGGGAATGACAGTGAAGAATAAAATAACACAGTGGTTGATATCGCGATGCAGTTACAAAAATGTGACTTCAAACTCACCTGAAAGCAAAATCAATCTCATCTAACGAGAGAAACACATCATCGTCAAGGGATAAAATGGCTTCTGTTTCGATGGCTTCAAAAGGAAGGAACCGATTGTTCAGACTGTTCTTCGGAGGAAACAACACCTAAAAGACACAGCAGACATTTCTTGTATAAGGGAGCGCTCGTTATTTATGCCGCGGATTGATACCGAAGAGAAGCAAAAAGTTTCAACATGTTTTGTTTTATCCAACCTTCAGGTAGCCAAGAAAAAAATTACCCAACCTCTAAAAACTACATCATATCATATTAAACAAATGTTGATAGAAGGTAGATATCCTACCAGTATCAAAAACTGTTATCAAATACATTTCATGCTACACCACGTTTAGTTATATGAAATTGGAATCGATTGATCAGCAATGGAAAGAAAATGTCAGTTGAACGTGGCAGGTAAAAACATTACCAAACCTTCGGTGTTGTCAAAATTTGAGTTACCACACAGCTTCTCTTCGGTACCAACCCTGGGCATAAATACTGAGTGGGTCCCTAATCAACCCAGCAGGCACCAGACGTCCCATGGACGCTTTCCCGACGTTTGGACGTCGCGGATACGTTGTAAAGACGTCTTGTGTTTACTGTTCTACATATTTTTATTAATCCAGCAGAACGATGTATGATAGATGTAATTTTCAAATGTTATTTGCAATATTCACATCGATTTTAAACTTTCTTTGCAAATTGACAAAATATGTTCTGGACAACTATTCCAGATGTGATTTTTTAGCTTGTAAGGAAGTCAAACACGGCTGAATTTCTCCAATGAAAAGTATCTACACATATTTTACATTCTAAAACTTATATACTTACATCAGATGAACTCAAAATGAAATTTGCAAACTTATGGAATTTTGGAAGAACTGATGGTAAACACTACATGACATCAAATATCTCAGTCTGATAATATCCGCATAATTTTATCGACTAGCCGCCATGTAACAATCAGGCAACGATGTAGCCTTCAACCAGATGAAGATGTTGTTTAATTCGAAGAGTAAGAATTTTACAATTTTCATTCTCTTTCGTGTCTATCTCTCGTTATGTCAAGACCTCATGTTGCTGCGTCCGTGACACAGAGCTCTGGCTACTACGGACATAGATCCCTTCGCCATCTCTCCCTGTCACGGGCAGCTTCCTACCAAATACATATCTCAACCAAACAAACAATCATCGTATTTACTATCTTACAACCTGGCACAAGTGGCACATATATAAGCAATACCTTGATAGGAACTCCGATTTCAGGCCAGTTGAGTTCCGATGATGGTGGCACGGGATTATTCCAAACAACAATTACTTTATGTAAATGCATCACACCATTAAGAGCAGCAATAGAATTCATCATGACAACGGCTCTGTCATACGCCAAAATGACAATGGTGAATTGCTCCTCTGGTTGATTCCCAGACAGATATCTACCAAACGGTACACTTCCTCCGCTACTTGACATGCTAACACGTGTGTAGCGCAATCCAAGGTGATGGTGATGTCCGAGCACTGGCCATTTTGATCCATATGGAGTGCAAGGAATCAAACGGTGGGGCCCTGGAAATTGATTCCAACTTTCGTAGATTTCAGTCGTCAACCGTGATATATTCCTCATTTGCAAGTTCGCATTAAAAGCTACAGTGAAGGAGGAGTCATACTTTGAATACGTAGCTGTCTTCAGAACTTTGTAATCAGGTACTACACTTGGAAGGAGTGCTATGGACTCCCGGATATAACTGAAGATTGTCTCAAAGTATGTTGATATGTCAGCAAAATATAGCTTCATAATCAATCTTGCTTGACGACGAAGCTGAAACAGATAATCATTCTGCATCGTTTTCATGAAGTAATATGTTTCTGTGATTCTAGCCAGAGGCATGGAAACGACCAATCGCTTCCAATCCACAAATTTCACTAAAGGTAGTTCATGATATGAGCCCAGAATGACAGGAATTGTACTTACTGCAAAAGCGTCAAACAACGATCTATGGAAGAGTGAAAATGTGATATTTCTGGTGTTTAAAATAATCTGGAATCTGCTATTTGCTACGATGTCTATGGAATCTTGCTTCTTGACACAACCACTTTTGTTTCCATTTGAGCATAAAATAAATGTGATGATTTCAGTAGAAACTTGTTTTAAAATGTTTGAATAATAACTACTCTGATCAAAGTGGTCAAGGTAAACAGCAAAGTATTTATGCTCCAACTCGACTAAACTCTTTCTGGCAAATTGTCGTCGTTTTCCATGGCTAAGCAAGCTACTCTTAGTTGCTGGCATCACAATGTCAAATCCATGACGGAAATACTGGCAGTCAGATAATGGGCCAATGGCGATAGCTGTCCTGTTATCCAACAAACGCAAGATATTGCAAACAAAATTGGTATCATCATTATCCGGGAAAATAAGCAAGTGGTTTTGTCCTGTTCCACGCCAAGAGGGAAGATGCGAAAGGTCTTTTTGGATAACTTCAGAAGACGTTTTCTTGGCATCTTCTCCAATGATCGCAGCATAAATGCATGATGCTTCAGTGATATTTACAAATGGCATCGCTTTCAACACAATGCTATAATCCTTCCTCTTCCCATACACAACTTGAACACTGAATCCCTTGGAAACAGAACACAAAGAGAGATCCAAGCTGTTATCATAAGTATATTGGGTTCTATCATGACTATTTCTCATTACTCCAATGTCATTGTGTTGTAAGGTCCCTTCGGAAGCAGACTGTTTGAGTTCCAAAGGCTTAGCCACTGACAGGACATCAGCTGAACGCGCAGAAGACAACCTTTGAGAGACCTCTCTCAGTTTGTCTTGCTCAGATGAGATTGTTTTGTTTGGATATTTCAGCGCAACGTTCGATGCTCTATATTGTTTTCCGTCCTGTTTTATTAACTTTTCCTGTTCTGAACCAATGCGGCCTACGATTTCGTTCAGGGATTTGCGAGCTTCTTGCTTCAAAGAATTCAAGTTCTTGAGTTTTGTTTCGGCTTTTTGAATTTCAACATGCAAACTATGCAATGTACTGTAGGAGATGAGTTGCTGCTTGTTAAGGAAGTATCTTTGCAATTGGAGATTGGGTAAAGCGATAACAAGTATGAAAACAAGAAGAGAAATGAAAAAGTATTTCATAAACAACGGTCGAAGTAGCCAGCTCACCACCATCTTCCAGCCACAACAACATTTACATTCTCCAAACTTTCCTTCGTCCACTTACTTTGAAAAGCTGAGTGGCATCAAACAGCATAGAGTAGCCGGCTAGAAGAGGCTTCTGTTCTTTAATTTCTTTGTTAGCAATAGTCTGTTTGGAGACTTAATCAAGTGCAAAGTCATCTGTGTGGAACAATAATGGAACACCATAGCTGTAAGTACACACGGTTATCTTGGGAATATTGTGGATTTGTCGTCATGTTATATGCTGTTGTGATTTTGTACAGCGCTGTGCATCGTCATGCGTGCAAAACTGCAGATTGTTCCCAATGAAAGCGGTTGCTTGGTTGATTACGTTTGCATGGAATGTAAAGAGGGCGTTTGTTCGTTGTTTTGTTACTGCTGACACGAGCAACTTAAACCATTCGGTCTTCACAGCAAGGTCTGTCATTGCATCACCAGCAGACCGAAACCACCAAGTTTGAAGAATACATGTCTGGAGCCCTGGATCCTTATCATGGTATCGTTACGATCCCGGCTGCAACTCTCTCCACACCATGACAGTGGAGCAGACTACTGCCTCCATTGGCGATGAGCCGCGATGTACTACTAACATCATGCTATACGTAGATGCCCTTTGGGACTTGGGTTGCCAGATGTCACTTCTTTCCCGGAATCTTTCCTTATTAAATATGGAGTGCCAACTTCGGTTGATTTTATTAGACATTTCTACCCATTTTTGAAAATTTTCCGTATTTTTCCTCTGTGGCCTAGCAACACTAGATGCCCTCCATCGACCTGCAAAGATGAAGAGAGCTTGTAGCGTCGTGAAAGAACAATATCCTTGCCCAACTGTACGTTGAGGGTTAACTCGTACCACTATTCGCTGCCTGGTACTTGCAGAGACAGCATGGTGAAAGCCCGCACAACGTCCTCAGCCCTTTTTCTACGGAACTATCTCCTATGGGCTTATGTGAGAATCCAGCTCTAGCAATGTCACTTTGCTCAATATTTTCTTGCAATATATTATAAATATATATTATATATTATATTTGTTTAATAAGAACGGGTGGCAAACACCACCGCAACAGCAAGTCTACTGTTCCATGGTAGAATGCCTTCACGTCAGCTTAAGTCGTATTTCAAACGGATTATTTTAAAATCCCATAAAGCAAAGTATTCAATGGAAATTTTATTACAAAAATTAATACGTTTGGTTTCTGAAAAGATATCGGATCGTCTGAAATATCACATTATACGGAATCCGATGAAACAGATCCAACTGTATAAAAGAACAACAATTAACAGAAATAATTCATAAATGCTCTCATATTAACATACTGTAGAAAACAATATAATATTAAAATACAAAAATTGTAAAATACATGAATATTAAATCTCCTCCTAGAAAATATTTCATAAAAAGGATAACAAAAAGTTGTAAGAAAATAAAAAATATTACAGAAGATAATGTCCATAAAGTTGGATAAATTTAGCATAAATTATTAATTTGTCAATAAATTAGTAATAATTATAATCTCCGCGGGTTGCCATAACAGCCTTGAACAAGTCAAGGGAATATGTACAAGTCAAGGGAATTTAAACCGAAGGATAACATTTCTCTCCTTGATTATATAGTTTCGTTTTGAACAACACAGAGTCGGCACGGAATTGTGTAGCTTTCAAAGGAAGGTAACCAAATATTCTTGTAAATTCATTAATGCAAGCAGTCCTCTTTGCAAAATGTTCGGTATTGCGCGATAACGAATGAGAACAACCAGGGCATGTAAAAGTCCATCTCGATGTCACCTACGGGAAATAGAATCACACAATAAAGCTATAAACAAAACAAAAAACAAAAAAATATTGAACAAAACATATGCCAACGCTTCTGACCACTTTATATAATTATGCATGTACTGTTTGTATGTATGAGCTAACGTGTCCAGACTGCAGTCGAGTTTGTCTGAGTAAGGCAGGCCTCAGAACCCATATCAAAGTACAAAGGACGAGGACTGTAATGGACTACTCAGATAGTGTCCCATTACAGAGTTTTAATCAACCCCACACATGCCGTGTTTGTGCCAAAGTCTGCAAGTCATTGGCTGGACTAAAGAGCCACGTTCGTTCAGTGCATCCAAATCAATAACAATTGCTGTGAAAGTTCCTCTTCTTATGTAACTAGTTACAAGTACAAGTACTTTTTGAAAAATGCAATTAGTTCCAATTAAAATTACCATTAAACAAATGTAACTAGTTACAAGTAGAAGTTACTGCTTTTCAAAAAGGAACTTCTGCGTAAAAGTTCCAAGTTTCAAAGTGCATTATCCAACGCGTGAGCGAGATTATGGCAAACAAAATGTTAATGAAGATAAAACAAAATCATCACGAAATTTTATTAATCAACAGAGCCGTGTAAACGATCTGCCAATAGTTGTAAAAAGTTGAAAGAATGTGACAATCATGCATATTGGGATGACTTGCAATTTATTGGAAGCCATTTACGATCACAAATTACTAGATTCAAACAGTGAAAAGGAACTTTTGCTGTTTGCAAACAAGAATGTACTCATTCCTTCACTTTTGTAACTAATTTACACATAAAAATTACATGCTGCAAAAAGCAATTCAATTGCAGCAAAAGTTTCTTCAAATGTAACTAGTTACTTGTAATTACTGGTTAATGGAAGAAACATATTTTTATTGAGATCAACTCACAGTTGCCTTGTAAGGCTTGTAAATGTCTCAAATGAGATGACTACCTTTATGTTTTTAGATCAATAAGTCAAACTAAGAAACTACTAGCTGGTCCGCACTGCTATCGCAGCTGCGTCCAGCGTCGTTGCTTCGCATTTGGATGGATGTTAAAGTAGTCCTATACAAATCCCAGTTCTCAGTTTAGCAGTATCGAATGCTGAGTCGAATGCCGCCTATTGTTTCTCAGCTCAGCTACGGCTCCCAAGAGACTGTAATCGATCGTTTCGAGTCATTCGAGCGCAACAGTTTGCAAAGGCAAGCATAGCAAATTTAAGGTGCCCATCCCACAGCGATAATTTCATCAAACTTCTAGAAAACATAGCTCGGGTTCAAGGCGACCTTTTTAAAAAACAGCTCCGTTAGATTCTGCCCCAATTTGCATTATTCAACTTTGACCTGGTTCGAGCGTTGGCGCTGTGCCGTGTGTTTCGAAAACTGTGCACAACCAAAGTCTTGTTGTTTCCCAGAGCTAGTCAAATCCGTACTTGCTATTGAGTGGCAGGTGCCGAGTTTCGATCACACAGACAAACAAACAGACACTTGTGAAATAATTATATAGATGAATCGGCCTAAATGCTACTGCTGGATGTCAGATGTACTGAAATCACCTTCAACGGCTCTTTCTGTGTCACGTACGATACCAGGAAGTTCATGGCAATGTCTTCACAATTGAATTGCTTATCCACAAGCTCTCGCACGGCAGAAGGTAACATATACGTGTACAAGTAAGTGTAGTACTGCAAGAGAGGAAATAAATGCGCATTTCAGAATCAAGCAAACTAACATGTCAATCCAAAAGGGCATATTTGTTTGCTTCAGGGCATGCGGTTCGTTTCCAGCTCAGCTTCTTACTTTGCGAAAAATGTCTTACATGCAGCACTAACGCATTCAGGTGAGTACAAGTTGCACTTTTAAAATTTTGCCTTTACATATTAAATGACTACCATTGTTGAATTGCTATTGATTGAGGAGCAAAGGATAAATTTGATCATTCTTGCCTACTAGTTGACAGTTAATCACTGTTATGCCCTTTCATCCTCCCCTCCCATAAAAGATCACCATCATCTTCCACACTTGGTACGCTTTTTTTACCTTGTGAAAGAAAGCACCTCCAGTCAAGATCATCGACAACTGGCAAGAATAAGTTGGATTATAGGTATAATTTCCAGCTCCATTTGAGTCAATACCACGGCCTGGGAAGCCAACGATCTGATCCCGATTCTGCCGCCAAACTCTTCAAGAATGAAAAAAATAAACAGGAGGGGTTAACAAGAAACAATTCAACCTTATCCACCCTGTGGATGATTTTCTGCCATAAACATAAAGTCTTTATTACACCAAACAGTCAGGAAGTGATGGCCGCTCTCATTTAAAATGACTTCGACTGGCAAAATTGTTAGAAATATTGAGATAATAGCTTTGCATCAAGCATTCAAAAGTATTGGTGACTAGTGACGTAGGCATAATTATTTTCAAAACGCCAAAAACCAATTGTAATCTGCACTGTTGTTTAGTCCTGGTTGAGATTTCCCCGTGATACGACTATATTTACTTGCGTTATTCTTGGTTAATCTGCTGTGAATATTACAGACTTTAACAAAAATTTCATGCAATGTCATTCTTTGCGACAATGTGAAGTCATGAAACAATTGTCAGGATAATCAAATGCTTGAATTTGCAATGCTATTGTTCTTGCTTTCACAGAGAACATTTCTAAGTTACAGTTACAAAATTCTGTGACATAATCAGTCATACAATCATCCTGTCTTTAGCTGTTTAAATTTAAAAGTTTTTGCTGATATAATAGAGAACGTATGTATACTTATATCGCAAATTCTGCAGGTGACGGCAGCAGCAGATGACGTGCCCACTGCTGTGAATCTTTGTCAGGGAACAGTTTCACGGTGGTAAGTGTTGCATTGCATGGAGTTGCAACTCAATCTAGTTCATATTTAAAGAAGAACATTTTAGTCGGAAGACACACTTCTGTCAAATGTTTAATGTCAATTCTGCTTTATTAATTCAAGGATATCCAATGCTTCATGTTCAAAGTAATTGAACCATTAATCAAATTAAGTCATTTGATTTTATCTGAACGATGATCTTCAACGGGATTGCTTGTAACCCAACTGATACTGTTCTTCCAGCTAATTAGATGCCTGTTCATAATACAATCAGTTGTCCTCGAGTTGAAGGCCTACAAATAGACTGGTAGCATATACAACAATCTGAATCAACTAACATAAAACTTCCAGGGATGGACTTCCAGTGATATGTGTGTGATGCCAACGAGGGACGATAAAGGACCAAACTTACGTTCGTATGATAAGTGTGACCTGGTAATTCCGAGGTTTAGATATCAATATGCAACACGCGCCTTCCAAATATCCGCCCGTTGACGTGGAACAGCTTGCCTGACTACATTCGTAAATTACCATCTTTGCGTATTTTCCGTCATCAACTCAAAACGCATCTTTTTAACCAGGCATACCATTGTTAGTCATTTTAATCATTCGGCATCGTTTATTTTTAACAACATCTCTGTATTTAACTATACCTTACTTTAACTGTACTTATTTTAGAAATTGTTGGCACGATAGTTTCTAGTTAAACCTGATATTGATTTTGTAGTACATTTCTTAGCAACCTGGTTTAATACCATGTAAATATTATGTATTCTAAATCTCTTGTAAAGCGCCGTTGATGAGCATTGCTCGTTAGGGCGCTTAGAAATATTCAATTTACAATTACAATTACAATTCCTTGTCTGTGGTTAACCAATTGACGCAATTTGTGTGGTACTTAAATTCTGAAGTTGTGATTATCTCATTTCCTAGATCGTGGACATCACACATTTGGTCGCTATTGTGAAGAAAATTTACATCTGGCACCAGCAATATCTTGTTCTATTTCTATGGGGAAAATTCCGATTCTGAATCCATCAAGAAATCAAACCCTGATTCGAAGACTAATTCCAAAAAAATCTGAATTTCAATTTCTTTTCATCCCTAATAGATGCTTCCTGTGCTTGATAAAACAATGCTGCATCAGTATTCATGGAACAGATGGCAAGAAGAATCCTTAATCAACAAAGATATGTGTGCATAATTTCATAAATTCTCATTCCGACAAACCTGAATGCAAAATCAATATCAGCAGGTCGAAGAAACATGTCATCGTCAAGCGACAGAATGGCTTCTGTTTTGATTAGATCGAATGGAAGAAATCGATTATTCAGACTGTTTTTCGGAGGGAACACGACCTATGACACAAAATACAACAAACAGGCAATTAGTGTGTTTGACAACGCAAACAGGACGCAGAATACCATATTAATAGACCTCAAGTCCTCAATACAGTGGAATCTGCCTAATAGACCTATAACTTGAATATTCATATATTTCGAACTACGATCTCGGTCCCTTGATCTCTCGGATTTGTCTTCTGTCTATTGTTCATTAGAAGACAATTGTTTTCCTATTATTCCTAATTCAAAGTGCGTATAATTCGAAGGATTTTTATGTTCCCTTGACACTTCGAATTAAGCGGAATCCACTGTATCATGCAAAACCTTCCAATGATCAAACGGAGAGGATACGGAAACAAGGTACAGTAAAACCTGTCTACAATGGTCATATTTGGGACCTGAGGAGAATGACCTTTACAGACAGGTGGCCTTTCTGTCCAGGTTGAATTCTATAGAAAGTGTCATTTTGGGGTTACGAAGAGTGGTCTTATACACAGGTGGCTTCTCTAAAGATGTAGCCGCTAACATTGGTTTGACGGTAGCTCAAGTAATAATAATAATAATTTATGTATTTATATAGCGCTATTTCCAAGAAATTGCTCAATAGCGCTTTACAAAGGGTATAAAATCTGTTAACAAGTAATTTTCATAAAATTAACTATCTTACAATAGAACGGTGCATTAAAATTAAAAAAGTCATTTGTCTTTCACAAAAATGCTTTTCTGAACAGATGCGTTTTAAGCATGCTCTTGAAGCAGTCAACAGAGTCAAGTAGACACACTCATGTGAAATCTTAATATTGCTTAAATTCTTCAAAGCTTGAACTCTATTTGGAATAATGGCTTTGCTAGTTTGCGTTGCCTGATGTCTCAAATCGCTTCACAGTTGCTTGAGAAGAAGCAAATTGACCAAATTCTAGGCTACAGCATATGAGAAATACCTTGATAGGAACTCCAATTTCAGGCCAGTTGAGTTCCGATGATGGTGGTACGGGGTTATTCCAAACAACAATTACTTTATGTAAATGCATCACGCCGTTAAGAGCAGCAATAGAATTCATCATGACAACGGCTCTGTCATATGCCAAAATGACAATGGTGAATTGCTCCTCTGGTTGATTCCCAGACAGATATCTACCAAACGGTACACTTCCTCCACTATTGGACATGCTAACACGTGTGTAGCGCAATCCAAGGTGATGGTGATGTCCGAGCACTGGCCACTTTGATCCATATGGAGTGCAAGGAATCAAACGGTGGGGCCCTGGAAATTGATTCCAACTTTCGTAGATTTCAGTCGTCAACCGTGATATATTCCTCATTTGCAAGTTCGCATTAAAAGCTACACTGAAGGAGGAGTCATACTTTGAGTACGTAGCTGTCTTCAGAACTTTGTAATCAGGTACTACACTTGGAAGGAGTGCTATGGACTCCCGGATATAACTGAAGATTGTCTCAAAGTATGTTGATATGTCAGCAAAATATAGCTTCATAATCAATCTTGCTTGACGACGAAGCTGAAACAGATAATCATTCTGCATCATTTTCATGAAGTAATATGTTTCTGTGATTCTAGCCAGAGGCATGGAAATGACCAATCGCTTCCAATCCACAAATTTCACTAAAGGTAGTTCATGATAGGAGCCCAGAATGACAGGAATTGTACTTACTGCAAGAGCGTCAAACAACGCTTCATGGAAGAGTGAAAATGTGATATTTCTGGTGTTTAATATAATCTGGAATCTGCTATTTGCTACGATGTCTATGGAATCTTGCTTCTTGACACAACCACTTTTGTTTCCATTTGAGCATAAATTAAATGTGATGATTTCAGTAGAAACTTGTTTTAAAATGTTTGAATAATAACTACTCTGATCAGAGTGGTCAAGGTAAACAGCAAAGTATTTATGCTCCAACTCGACTAAACTCTTTCTGGCAAATTGCCGTCGCTTTCCATGGCTAAGCAAGCTACTCTTAGTGGCTGGCATCACAATGTCAAATCCATGACGGAAATAATGGCAGTCAGATAATGGGCCAATGGCGATAGCTGTCCTGTTATCCAACAAACGCAAGATATTGCAAGCAAAATTGGTATCATCATTATCCGGGAAAATAAGCAAGTGGTTTTGTCCTGTTCCACGCCAAGAGGGAAGATGCGAAAGGTCTTTTTGGATAACTTCAGAAGACGTTTTCTTGGCATCTTCTCCAATGATCGCAGCATAAATGCATGATGCTTCAGTGATATTTACAAATGGCATCGCTTTCAACACACTGCTATAATCCTTCCTCTTCCCATACACAACTTGAACATTGAAGCCTTTGGAAACAGAACACAAAGAGAGATCCAAGCTGTTATCATAAGTATTTTGGGTTCTATCATGACTATTTCTCTCTACTCCAATGTCACTGCGATGTAAAATCCCTTCGTAAGAAGACTGTTTGAGTTCCAAAGGCTTAGCCACTGACAAGACATCAGCTGAACGCGCATAAGACAGAGCTTGAGAGACCTCTCTCAGTTTGTCCTTTGCTACTGAAATCTTTTTATGGAGGTCTTTCAACGCACTCTTCGATGCTCTATATTGTTCTCCCTCCTTGTTGAACTTCTCTTGTGAAGAATCAATGCGGCTTTCGATTTCCTGCAGTGATTCCCGAGCCTTCTGTTGCACAGCATCCAGATACTTGAGGTGGCTTTGAGCTTTTTCTATTTTGAGATTCAAATCATGTAAATTACCAAAGTCAACAGCACTCAGTAAGTTCAAACTGACCTCTTCTTTGCTAGCTTGATATTTATGTAATTGAACATTGGATAAAACGACAAAAAGCAATAAAGCAAGAAGAGATAAAAAGACCATCAAGTAAGTCAACAACATCCTCCGCATTGGACATCTTGTCAAGCAAGCCATGGCTGACCATCATCCTTAACCATCTTTCATTATTAAACAACAAATGAAAGTAATGTCCACAAGCAAATACATAGTCTTTGTTTCATTGCACGCTTTGATGTTTCAACATTTAAATTGTATTCTGTATAATTTGAGGACGTCATTTCATGTCAAATGCTCAACATTCAAAGAGCAGCTTGAGCTGCTGTAACAAGAGACGCGCTGATGGAGATCTGGGTGCTAGATGAAGAACTCTTATCCGAACCAATCCGAATGGAATTTTAAATATCCGAACGAAAGCTTCACTATCCGAAATTTGCGAATTGTACTGCACTAAAGTAAGGAAACCCATAATTTTCTGGCAATACAATTCAAGCGGAGTCTGGACTTATCCTAATCCTATGCAATGCAGGCTATTGTTGTGTACTACCGCTACTTACAGGATTCCAAATTTCTGTTTATTAATTTTAATTCTAAGTAGATTTTCCAGTTAATGCAATGGCCTCGTTTACGTCGAGCAACCAGGATGCTTTTCGCGGGAAGTGCATCAAATTTGAATTCTCCATTTCTGGCTTCGTAGTTTGTTTACCTGAGCAACCAAAGCGTTACTCGTTTAATTATACACGTTTCCTTCTTAAAATTGACATCTTTGGACTTATGTTGAAGATTTATATGTAGAAGAGGTTTTACCACCTACGACAGAGCATTCTTCTTGAAGTTTTACCGTAGCAATGTGGCTACAATTTATCCTTACGTTGCTGCAGTAAAGAATGGAATGGACGTGAAGGCGAAACAAAATCGTGGAATGAGTCCAATACCAGATGACCCTGTTGGTCTTTCAGTGGTAGGTGTGCGACCAGGTTCGCAACAAGGCCGAAGATACACGTCGAGTCCTATTCCGCCTGATCCAACTCACTTGGGCTCGCAGAGAGACATTTCCGATGGTGTTCGAAAGCCGCGTATCAAATCTGAAGCGTTGAAGATTGCACGGAATCATCAGGGTGAAGCAATCGCTCAGCTCTTCAACCCAAAGTTTAGAATAATTCCTCTGTGTGGTAGGCCTGGTGAGTTAAGCTGTTTAACAAAGGAGTAAGATTATTAAACGAATATCCGATAAGCGGAATCTGATAGCAATAGGCCTACTTGTTTTGATATCATATAAATGATATAATGCTGTAGGAAAGTCGATCCCCCCCATGATTTATGGTACTATCAGTGCTGTATAGATTACTTTTTATTTGTAACGAATTACAATTACAAGTTACAGCCGTTAAAAGCAACGGATTACAATTACAAATTACTTATAAAAAAATGTAACGAATTACAATTACAAATTACACTGGTTTCAAAAGTAATCGTTACAAATTCCTTTTAAAATTACTTTTGCAAGGAAGGACATTCATTTCGCAACGAACCTTTAAAAAGCACATTTTGTCCTGAGATCGAAGAGTATTTTTGTGATTACTGTACCGCTCAAAAATCACACTTAAATGCAGCATAGCATCAATCGATGTCAATCTGTTTGACTGAACGGAGTGAACGCTAGCACTGTGACTGTTTTGGAACGATTTCGTTGAAGGAAGAGCAACTGAGCAAGTATGAAAAGTAATTTTCAAAATTCGCGACAAGCTATAGTAACGATTACAAATTACTGCTGAAAAATGTAAAGAATTACCGTTACAAATTACTCTATCAAAAAAGTAACGGATTACAGTTAAAATTACTTTAAAAAGTAACGATTACAAGTAATCAGTTACTTGTAACAAATTACTATACAGCACTGGGTACTATTACCCTCAAATCTCATTTCAATCTGAAATGTAGGTTTGACATTCGTTCCCAACATGGAAGGATGTCGATTTAAAAAAAATTCGAACTGCAATATGACTTGCATTGATCAAATGGTCGTGCCGGCAACAATGTGGTAAACTAAGGACACAGTTAGTTATGTAAACATATCTCAGAGGCTACACACAACAGAGGCTGATTCGTTAACATACCAATTTTAGTGCCAGATTAATTTTGACTCATATTCACTAGTCAGTTTTAATTATGCCGTCTGATTAATATGACTCATATTCACTAGTCAGTTTTAATTATGCCGCCTGAGAAATAAGACAAACTAATGCAATGTTGCGATTATAAGATAGCAACAGCTAGCGTAACAGTTAGGACCAACTACCGTCTCTAACTGGCCTAGAATTAATTTCTTTTGTTGTTCTTGAGTCTCCCGAAACAAACAATGAAATGTGTGCTGAAAGGATGACCCATGATCATTATTGTAAATTTGTAATTGCTAATTTAATTTTGCTCTCCTCGTTGTTATATGATCATAAACTATATTCATTCATTCTGTAAGCTGATGGTTCGTTGCGAGGGAGACAGAGACGACAACATTGCGAGTGGCTCCTCGCCAAGAACTTTGAGCACACTAATTTTCATTCGACAAAGCACAACACTATATATTTACAATGCATGACGATACAAACTACCGCTGACACACGTTGACGCCAGAACAATCCAACACGTAACGCATATGACAAAGTGACACCACAACACTTCACAATTCGTTTGACACCGCAGACATACACGTCACCCAGTTCTACAGAACTCCACGGACACAAGCCGCACACGCCACCTAGATTTACAAATCTCACGGACACAAGACGTACACATTCATACTCAGCATTCATTCCAATCTGACTTGTAACACCTTGCCAAGTAATTTGTGTCGGGAGAATTCCCATGTATGTGGCACTGGCTCAACTGCATTGCATTTCAGCTTGTTAGACACATTTGCCTGTAATCACGTTCCTATATTCCGTAGTGACGGCCGATACAAAGGATTTTGGCAAAGAGAATTATGTCAAAATTAAGCAGATTCAAAGGGAAAGTCGAAGAAAGCAGCGAGATCAGCAACATCAAGAGCCAGTAAAAGCCGTGTATAAACCTGGGAAGTTTGACCATGTTACATCAAAGGTTTCAGCAGATATGAAGGTTAGCTCTTGAAGTCATTTATTGTCAAATGTATATTAGCAGCCACCTCTATGAAACTGCCACCTGTGTGTAAAAGCCACTCTTCATAACCCCAAAGTTACACTTTCTATATAAATCAACCTAGACAGAAAAGCCACCTGTCTATAATGGTCATTTTCTGTGGGTCCCAGAGGCGACCATTATCGACAGGTTTTACTGTCGGCCTATATCCGAACAAACACTTGCAGGTCAAGCATACTAGAAACACACAACAAGAACAGTGCTAGGACTTGCTGCGATGAAGTTTTGTTTGAAATTCTTTATCGATGGATATCCCCTAGTCGTATTTGATACTGTCTTGTTCAAAGTGGTCCAACTGTTGGCTGGTAAGGGTCTTGATCACCACCGTCTGTAGTAGTATTAGGCAATGCTCTACACCAATAGGAATGCTGATTCAATATCTCTTCTCTATCATCCTGCTATTTACAAATATATTCATTCTCATCTGTGCTCATCACGAGAACACACGACTCGTCGCTTGGCTTATGCTCATACACCGTCATGTGATGTTTTGTGTCTGCATGATATGCGTTCTTGAAAATTATTCCTTAGCTCAATATGCAATCATTGCAATGCCGTTTTAAGCATTGAAAGGGCCTAAAGCACTTTACCCAAGGAGGACCTTATTTGTAACGATTAAATAGCCCAAAACTTGCTAGTGTTAAAATGTTCACCCATTGGCATATTGAAGATGTTGCTTTTGCCAACAAAAAGCAAATTAGGAAAATTAACTCGGTAGCACTCTGCAGTTGATTTCGCACTGCCCTAGATCTCAATATACTGTAAATTTGAATTTTTGAACTAACATTGAGAAGGGCCTGTCCATACTGATTGCCTAAAGCACGTGCTTTGAGTGCCAACTGGTTAAAGCGGCCCTGTCAATCTGATAGCCAATTTCCAGATCTGTCAGTTGTTGGTATTTGTGTCGTAGAGTCGACCTGCTTCAGCCCAACGGCCTGCATCTGCTAATTACCTTCGTGCTCACTCCCGTTCTGGCCCCACGGTGGACATCATTAAGCGACCTGATTCTGCCCCTGCTCCAGAAGTCAGACCGGAAAAGTTAACTGTTCCTACATCACAAGACTGCAAAGAGGTACGTAGCTGAGATTGTTGACTTCATTTAGTATTACAATAAAACTTGTATTAGCGGCCACCTCTGTAGAGCAACCACTTATGTATATTTAAAGGCCACTCTTCATAACCCCAAAATGAAGTTTCTATAGAAATCAACCTGGACAGCAGGGCTGGATTAGCCATTAGGCACAATAGGCCAGTGCCTACAGCCCTTCCAGAGTGATAGGCCCTCGAAACTTTGGGTCATTGTTTTATTAAATTTAAATTTAACTTTTTGAGTTTTTGTAGGTTTGTGTTTCTGATGTAGTAATCTGATAAGTAGAATTAGCAGCGCATCAATCGATCGTAATAGGCCTATATATAGTTTTAGCATGCCTACGACCGTAATATAATATATTATTACCCTTGCTGGATTAGAAACTCTAGAGATAACTACGTTCCTTGTAAAGCCGCTATAAGATGAATCTAACTTTCAGTGACTCCTTTGCTTTTCTAATTATATGGGAAAGGCAATCTGGCTTTCTGTGATTGAAATAGCATATACATTGACTCAGAAAGCTGGAAACGTAGTATTTGGCAAGCACAAATCCAAAAATTTGCAGAAGGAGGCCCCCAGAGTCCCTCTTTTGGAGCTCCTTTGGGGAAGGCTCTTCGGGTCATTTGGCCTACGGCCCACTTTCTTCTAATCCGGCCCTGCTGGACAGGAAGGCCACATGACTATACAGGCCATTTTCCTCAGATCCCAAAAATGACTATTATAGAGAGGTTTCATTGTAATAACGATTTACCAAAATAAAGCTGCTTGATTGGTCCAAATGAGTCTCCCAATATAGTCCAATCAATCAGAGTCGAACTGTATTTATGAATTTCTTGTTATACAAATGTCATCATTTGCATATGACACTTTGTCACAAATTTGCATATGACACATTGTCACAAATCTAGAATAATGTAAAATGTTCTAGAAGGATTGGAATAACTGGTTTATTTTTAGTATATAATATAACATAATCAGAACATTCTAGATTCAGTTATTTTTAGATATGGTGTAATGGAAGATTGTAGATGTTCCATAAATAGAAAGTGATGTCATTCATTTGTTTAATTGAATCTTCTAGTTGAGAAAGTGGCGTACAATTGTTAACTATCCTAGAATGTTCTGTATTGTCTTTGTGAATATTATAAATTGGAGGCTCCTGAGAAGAACTCCTCAGGTATTGAATAGAGAGTAACTCATGTTATGTGAAATACATTGGTAGACCATCAGCTGCCTTCGCCTACGGTTCCCGAAATACTTCTGGGCTATAATCCAAGGTGGATTGTGACAGACGTCCAATCACTTTCAATTTCTCACAATGTGTATGACATATCAACTAAATATTTATACCCCTACTCGACACCTTCGCTCAACTGGCAACAACACACTTGTTCAGCACATGCCTAATTTGAAAATGTATGGCCCAAGAGCATTCTCGAATGCTGCACCTATTTTATGGAACTCCTTGCCAATCGAAGTACGGTCGGCAGACTCTGTCGACTGCTTCAAGAGCATGCTTAAAACGCATCTGTTCAGAAAAGCATTTTCATGAAAGGCAAATGACTTTTTTTATTTTTAGGCACCGTTATATTTTAAGATAGTTGATTTTATGAAAATCACTTGTTAATAGATTGTATAACCTTTGTAAAGCGCTATTGAGCAATTTCTTGAAAATAGAGCTATGTAAATACGTAAAATACATAAAATTATTATTATTATTATTATATGTAGACGTATTATTATTATATCATAGACATATTGGCAACATGGCTACTATGACTAATTGGCTTGTCATCTGCGCGTCTCTGTTTCAGAGGAATCCTAAGCCATCAAAACCAAAAGATCATATCCAAAAGAACATCAAAAAGGTACCGTCCATGAAACTGAGACGATCTCCCTCACTTTCCGCTCTGGATGATTTGAAGCACAAACAGGAAGATGACTTGAAGAAATACAAACGTGGTGCAATACCTCAATAGTAAGTGCAAATGGAAATTTCAGTCCAACCTGTCTCGAGAGACCACCTCAGAAGTGATTTCAGGTGGTCACTCAAGGCAGGTCAGCGACAATAATGGAGTCAACTAATTACATTACCTGTAAGGCTGTGATACTGTTATTTTGTAGTTTGTGCAAGCGACGGGAAGAATGGGTGGAAGAAGAGAAGAAACGAATTGCCAGCATGCCAGATCCTAGCATACCACCCGGACACACACTTATGTCACAGAAGGAACAAAAGGAGACATTGGCCACCCTTATGAAATGTGAGTCAAGGCTATGACATTGTACTCTTTGTCTGTGGACAATTGACCTTAACTAATCATTATGCAGTGAAACCTGTTTATAACTGTCACCTCTGGGATGTCAGAAAGACAACCTTTATAGACAGGTGTGGTCTTTCTGTCCAGGTTGTTTATTTTGGGGTTATAAAGAGTGGCCTTTGTACACATGTGGTTGCTTTGTGAGGTGGCTGCTAATACCGGTTTGACTGTATACATATTAAAATCAGCATTTTTACTATTGTTTGGTTAGTTAGATTGTGACGACGATGCATTGAAGTGTATATTACAGCTGAAGCAATTTCAATAGTTGCTATTAGAAGTTTCTGAAACTTTTCGTAATAAAACCTCTGAAATTCAACCTGCCAGTATGCAATTGAGGTAACAAACAAACTTCATAACATTAAGCAACAAATGCACAGTGTGGCATTTAATTGATTAACAGTCTAGACCAACGTGTAGGCCTACCACCTGCCAAGTTTTGGAATACAGTATAAATTTGGAAGCACGTGACCAACCTGAACGTTGGGATTGAATTTTGAGATAAATTTATTGCCGGTGCTTCCAAAGAATCAACGAATCAAAATATCAAGGCTCATCGCCGTGCCAGTGATTGCTGGTCGCTCCCGATTCAAATGGAGACCAATCTTCACACTGTTGGTAACTCTTTTTTTCAGTTACAAGGATGTATTATTTTCAAAATTGGATATGTCAAAATTGAAAGGATACAAGTTCAGAGTGCAAACACAATTAAAGCTAAAGTAGTCTCTTAACACAGGTGGTCGTTAAGACAGGTTGAATTGAATGTGATGCTTTCTTTTACTCTACTTAACTGTACAGTGTACACATGACCTGGTGTGTAATAATTATAATACCCACGTCTTTTTGTTTTAATTGTGTTGATTGTTCTGGTCGTTTTTCCTTTCAGCCCAAGCTCAAATGTTGACTGAACTGCGAGGCTTGCCTCTTAGTAAAGACACAGTGAGAGTGAAGCAGCGCCGAGAAACACTTGAAAACAAACTAAAGGAAATTGAACTTGCTATCAAGGTGTTTTCAAGACCTAAAGTGTTTATCAAAGACGATTAAATTAGAGGCATGTAATATTTCTGTCCAACGAGACTAGCCTCTTATTTGTGATGCTTACTTCTTAAGTCACATATTAGAACAATCTCTTTAGGAGTCGAACTTGGTCATTTTTGCCACATTTATATGTCGCCTATTTGATAGTATTGTCTTTGTTGTTCGTATTCAGTTAACTGATAGATGTCAATTACACGCGACCCTTATTCTTCTGTAAAACTTAGTTGATTGGTATAGCCTAGTTAATGTCCTTCCCCAGTTCCCAAAGTTTAGCTGTATATATTTCAACCTTAGATTGTATAATGTATATTACGTAGAATTTTGTACAGTTGATTATTATATAGCAGATGCTCGTGAGGAAAATGAAGTGATGGCTTGGAATGTTGTCATATTTGTTGTATCTGGTGCAATCAGATGGACTGTAATGTGGCTCTGGCAACCGAATGTGTTCTTCTTTTTCTAATGTGTTCAATTGTTGATATGCATGTCGTAATACAGTAATTAGCGGTCACCTCTTTTGAGTAGCCACCTGTGTATAAAGCCCATTCTTTATAACCCCCAAATGAAACTTTTTATTGAAATCAACCTGGAAAGAAAGACCACCTGTCTAAAAAGGTCTTTTTCTTCACGTCCCTAAGGTGACCGTTATAGACAGGTTTCATTGTAGTTGATTTATTTAATAAGCCTTACAAGATACTGTGACTGGAGCTGCTTAGCCGCGAATAGCAATAGTCGAGATAGCAAACCTTTCACCACAACCAAACACCAGTCACACTGCTAAGTCAATGGAATTCCTATGACTAACTGCTGTTGAAATCAGGGGAGAGACAGGGAAGGGAAAAATCTAGCGTCCCAGCCATGTTCATCGTCGTGCAAGGCCTAATGTTGCATGGGACTTGCAACCAAATGCACAGATTCTGATAACGCAAATGTTCCGGTATCTCGCGGGCAGTACACACCTAAGCCAGCTATGCTACAGCGTAATGCCACAATAAAACCAGCCTCGATTACAACCGCATAGTGCTCTGACTTGGAATTCGGACCCAATGGCAGTAAAGCAAAGTGTTTTCTGACGCATCAGGAGCGAGATTTCTAACAGGCCCGTTAGATGAAGTACTTAGTCCTTCTAGACTCGGACCAAGAATTGAGCCTCTTATAACGACTACATTTGAGCCCCGGTCCATATCATAGACTCATTATGATAAGTCTATGGTCTGTATCCCAGGAAATTTGCTTTTACAAATGAGACTGATAGTACAACGAGGCCATATCGTCGTTACCACGCGGTCATTGCAATAAACGAAAAGACTTATTGATTCCCTGTCTTCTAGTTTGCAGCCAGGCAACTATTGATAAATCGTTAATCACTAATTCTGACACAGAAAAAATCTTTTGCAGCCTAATCAGTTGCTAAGTTTTGGAAGTTAAAGCTCGAACTTCATAGGAACTGTTTGCTGTCTGCGACTTTTAGCTCGAAATTGCTCTAATGTAAAGCATTCCCAAGGACCCCTTCGCATTTCGAACTGGGTGGCCAGTGATCTGATAAATCATCATCTTTAATCGTCAAACTGTGATTGGGAGACGAAAGAAAGATATGCAGTGCTTCGAAGAAAAAGATCAATCAGTCAAAGAGGAATTTCAATTCAAACCCACAACGCTTTGGGTTAACTTTACTCCTGTGTTCTTGAGCCCAATTTTTTTTTTAAGTTAAGTTTGATTTTATTTTCAACTATGTGACTTTAAAACAATACAAGGTCAGAAATAAATAAATAAAACTTAATCTTAAATACAAATGCAATAATATCTTCAATTAAAAAATACCTCTAAAATTACATTCTATTCACGAACTATTTACAAATAAACATCTAAGGGTGAAAAAACTAGCCCTATTCCTAAAAATTATAAAGCCCAATTAACTATGCTTTTGGTACGGAAACACAATACCTCAAGATGCCCGCTGCCTTCGTTGTAACATAAGTAGATTTGTAATATTATTTTAATTTTGCATTTTATCAAGGTTAAGTTTTTATCTAGTAGTTGCAAGTAAAAATATATTTTTCAGTTAAACATGTTGAATAAAATAAACATTTAAAGTCCATTTGTGATTAGGATGTTAGCTACCAATAAGGTGTACAACTGACTCTTTGCACAACTGACTACTATACTGTATGATTGATGAAATTCTATGCCGACTAGCCAATAATTATTGGAATACCCCACTCGTTTTGAAAGAGCTAATTTTATACTCATCTTACAAAGATACATAACAATTGCCCCATTCATTAGGGACCGTACCCCGTTGTCGTGTGCGATGACAACGTCTTTGCTCAATGAAAAGTAATTTGAAGCAACTTTTCAATTTCAATCTTCTGCTTTGCAAAAGATATTCAATAAACTCAACTATTTAAAATTGCTCATTGCTAAGCAATCATTACTTGTAAGTACAATTACGATGGATTATTAAAGAAATAAAATGCATTAGGACGCTTACGCTTTCTTGACGTTATTGCTAATTGGGTTATCCCGTAATAAGCCAGAGAAGAAGTAAAATTGTCTTTGAAATATGTTGCCCTTCCGCCCTAATACATATTTCACCACTCGTCTGGGAATTACCAGACAATTACAAATTAATTATTCCACAAAAACAAGATAATCTAAGCTAAGATTGTAAGCTTCAGAATCTACGTCCAGTTTGATAAATTCTTTTTCGACGCAAGTGGATGAACCCGTCATCTTTTACTTCATTGAAATGACAGCGATGCTGAAACAAGGCATAAATCTAGTTATGGTCGGCAATAAAAGCAGTAACTAATTCCTTAACATAGAACGGGGAAAGTGAAGACGGCGAGGATTTTGATAAAAGTAGAAGGGTTACAATTAGTTTAAAATGGTTTTAAGATTATCCACAAAGAGTCACACTGGAATAGCCACAAGATAAACAGTGCCTTATTTTCTTGGCCAATGTATTATATTTCTGGGCCCCATGCAACCATGGTAACGACAGACTGCCCAGTACCCAGATTCTACGAAGACGAAAATATACATTTTCAAATTAGACGAAAACATGAAACTGGATTACGAACACTGAAATCTGAAAGAGGTCTTTGGCGTGAGCTAGTGTCATAGAAAAACAAACCTAGTTTGAAAAGAGGCTGCACGAATGCAGACTGAGGCTACATGAAAGTGTATGGAGATCATATGTCGTGTATAAAATAATAAAATGATGACCAAAAGGGCCTCGAAGTGTAGAAAAACAGTTTATAATGCTTGAAGTTTGTAAGACATCGTTGCTGGATCCCCTTGCTACATTTTCTACGCCGCTTGTTTGCAGAAATGGGCGTGGCACCTTGGGCGTTCAAACAGGTGCCCCTGATGCCTCCACGCTGGTTGGAGATCTCAATTTTAAACATTTTACACTGAAATTCAAGAAGACATGTGCTCTTTTGTCTCGACCAATTTCCATAAATCATTATTAATATTTCTGTAATGAATGGAGGTATTTTCGGCTTGTCCTGAAAGAAAAGCTATTGGAAATGACCCAAAATTGGATTTCTCATCATACGAGACATATAACATTGGAAAAGCGGTGAAAAATCACATCTCGTCCAAGAATGATTTGTTATAAAGTTGAAATAGTACCACGAGATATTTCTGACAGTGATTTCCAGCGCGTTGTCCTTAAAACGGAATGTTATGACTACTAGTGACGTCATAGATTGTTCTCTGGCCCATGGCATGTTGAAGGTCTGGTCAACAAGGCATGGCACGACCGTTGAGCAAATAGAAGCAGTATGGTCAGAAACTAATCACTCTAGGCAAGTCTACGTTGCAAACAGTGTAGTATGCATTTTCGTAGACTATTCTTGAGTATTCTACAGTAAAATTCTATCATTCATAGCAATCGACTCGAAAGCACAAAAATGCAAGACGCTTTGAATTTATTCACAAAAATACGAACGTTTCCAAAGTTAGAGATATTTCTAACTTTCTAGAATGCTTGCAATAATAAAAAATGAAACGAAGCGTGCCAGTAGATGTTTTCTTTCATTCAGCTGTTAATTTTTGGATAGAAGGAGGTGTCCAACGTTGTCCAGAAGAAGATTTTACAGCTCGATGCTATCAAATGAAAACAAGAAAGGCAAAGAGCTTGATACTGTAAAAATTGGAGTGATTAAAAATGTCATTATAAAAGACTCAAATATGATAGTGATTTACAACCGAAAGAATTTTACTAGACTTTAGCATCCATTTTACATCGAAGCAAAGGAAATGTGCTCGTTCTATTGAACAAAATTTGAAGGTTTTGAAAAAATCTCATTCGATTGCTTCTCAAACTTTTGATATTCTAACATTTTTGGTAAAATCACAGCAGGTGATATTTGTGATTTCATTCCTAGACGCTCTAGACGCTAATCATATAGCATTGTTTGCAAGATTAAATATGTTACAAACCACGTGAAAAGTGACTTGCAAATAAGACCCAACGCTGTCTCGCTGGCACCTCAATGCTTAAAAACAGAGCTGTCAGTTGTTAAACGCTTCACTATGGCAACCAAGTGACGTATAAATTGTCATTGAGTAAAATGAATTCAGCAAGAAGCTGTAACATTACTCAGGGGCAAGTTATCTGGAAGAGAGGAGAAAGGTTCTGGAGATCACCCTCAGTACGTGGAGCGTGAGTATTAAGTTGTAAAATGTACTTAAAATTCACCTTAGTTTTGAATAGATTCTGCACTGCTAATTTTCAGTAAGGAAAGACGTGAACCTTGTTAAGAATTGGTAAAAAATAAGACTTGCGAGAAAACCAGATGGCATTCTAGATTGAAATACGATGATGACTATGATTTTAAGAATGAGACATATACCGTTGGAATGATCAGCCTATTATCAAAGGTCAACTCAGAGTGCTATCGAATTGCTTTCCGGTCAGGTAATTAATGACGTGTCTGTGTAATCAAAGTCATAGCTTTAAAGTTGATGAACCTAGAAGGCAACGATTGGAGAATCCTGTATTGCATTGCAGATGATGCCAGTGATCTTTTTTTCATAAATGTAAGGAAAATGTCATCATTGAAATCAAACTGTTTTGTGCTGCAAGATTGCGACGAACACAAACAATTTCAAAGCAAACTGTATCAAGTAATCACGTTCTGTTTTTGCACAACTGATTGAAGTTCACGGGAAACGAGAATCAAAGGCTTGGAGCTTTGAGTTGAGGCGATTGGAATCTGATGTGAGAAATGATGAGTAATATTGTACAAGCATTTCAAGACATAACTTTTTGATAGACCAGCCGGAGGATATTTTAGCTAAATTTCTATGGATTATTGAGAATATTATTAAAGTCTTGACTATAGCAAATGCGTTTCTGTTGTAAAGAAACGAAGATCCCCCACGACTTCATTGAGACACGTGACAATGATTGACATTAGGGCCCAATCCTTTGATTGTAGTGTAATACTTGACTTGCGTATTTGTTCTATGAAGGGTTTCACAGAAGTTGGGAGCACATTCGACCGCTGGAGACATCATACACATCGGCTAGAAACGAACGCAGGTAACTGTTATTTCATTCTTTCCAGTTCTAGAATAGAAAGATCTCGCAAGTTGATTTACTGTGATTATTTATGAACTTTAGGATACTTATATGATATTGTCTGATGACATAATGCTTAAACTCTCGTAGCTGGAAATCAAATTGAAATTAGAAAGAGCTAACTTCAAAATGCAGGTATAATTCGTGGTGTAAATTACGGCTCAAATCTTGACAATGTACCACTGAGTTATACTAATTTGGCGTAATTAGGCTACTTTACTAAAAACCACTTCGTAATAATTACTTGCAAATGATTCAAATGATGTAATTAAGGCGTTCTATTACAAACAAATGTTTTACATCAAACACATCATTTGCGTGAATGAATGGACTAAACTTAGAGCATCTGTATGTTGAGAAATCGACCACTTAATTGCTCAAGTCTATTCTTGCACTCGTGATAATGTAATTTTATCGATATCATAATTGGAAGGGACAATTTGAAATGGATCAAGCTATAGACAGATAGATTTACATAAACATGAGTAGTTCACGGACAAGCGCATTTCATGGCACTAATAACTTTGAAGCAACGCCTCATATTATTTGAAAATTTTCCTAAACTTTTTGATCCAAATGACAGATAATAATATTATTCTGGATTATTTCGACATTTTATACCGTTACACTATCCACGTTTCTTTTTCTCTAACATTTAGGAATGGATTTTTCGCAAAATAACTTTCTGTCAAGACGCGATTCTACCTGCGCAACTCCATCAGATCGTTCGAGTCATCAGTGCGGGCGTAAATCAAAGAACACCCGAGTCTCTCGTACAGCGGGCTCTGGTGAGAAACCGCTGACCTCGTGGCAACGTGAAAAACAGGAGCGTAGAAATGAAAGAGAAAGAAGCCGAAAGGCAAGACTACATGCCGCCTTCAGAATACTTCGCAACTCCATACCCGTCACGGAAGATAAAATACAACAAGAAAAATTGACTCAAGTCCAAATCCTGCGTCTGGCCTCTGACTATATTACGTCACTGACGGCTGTGCTCGTTGCTAATGCTGAAGAAACAATAGAAAATAGTTAAATAATCGTTCTATCCCACACGAAAGTTGAAACGAACAGCTTACTCCAAAGTCATGCAAGTTATCTGTTTCTTGCCATTGACCGTGTGGAAAATCTCGGCGAATAGCTGATTCGGATGTTGCCGCAAAACTTCTATATCTATCTCCGTCATGCTAGGCATTTGTCTTCTTAGAAGATAAGTTTTCGCTTTGATGCAACAAATCTATTCATTTATGTTGCACAATTTTCATTAAAAAATGGTGTTACTTTCCATGTTCATCCGTTTTATTCTCGAACAGCGAGTTCTCTAACGCATGACTATTAACGTCCGGTGACGACAGTGCATGCTTTGAAGGGTTGTAGGATTTGGAGATATACAAAGAAACCACGGGTTTGAGCAGCGAAAGGTCGATCGAGAGAAGTGCTGTGGAATTTCATCTGTTATTGTATAAGAAACAGCGGGTTTGAGCTGTAGTGTGTTGTGTACACCAGGTCACTTCTCGCCATGCCTGGAGGGACCAACACAGCTTACAGTCTTTCAAACAGAGTCGAAGTCATGTCCACAAATTGCTAGACCGAGAAAATAGCGTGGAGTTGAAATGTCTTGCTGTTTAGTGCGCGTGTCAAGATGGCGCCGGCCACGCACCTATTCTCTTGTGAAGGAGAGAGCCGTGACTCTTGGCGGGAAAGCGCGCGTGGATATGAATAACCATTGGGCGAATGACACGCGCCTCTACCACGCCTCGCTGCCTGCGGAGTTTGACCATGAAACACTGCATTTAACCAGTGAAATATAATAATAATCACTTAATAGAAATTATATACAATTACAGTCTTGTGGAAAACTTACTCTACAACTCTGTCATTGCTCTAGAAGAATAGTTGCTTTACTTTATGTTACTTGAAGACCATTTAAACGCTTCGTCTCCTCTTTAATACTTCTAGGTTTTACGATCTTGCTCGTATTTTAACCGACTTTCAGACTCTAGATTTAGCTTTCAAATTCGGCTTGGGAGAGCTAACTCTTTTCCATGCTGGGAACATACTGTAGGATCACATTTATAATTGGCTAAAACCAATTTGCAGGAAATTGACAAATATTCCGTCGCGATGCCGTTCCTAGCAAGATAA
The DNA here is from genome assembly GCA_900245855.1 of Calvadosia cruxmelitensis. NCBI lineage: Eukaryota > Metazoa > Cnidaria > Staurozoa > Stauromedusae > Kishinouyeidae > Calvadosia > Calvadosia cruxmelitensis. The sequence goes on from OFHS01000189.1 coordinate 49,338, forward strand.
TATTCTTAACAAGCCGGCTGTTCCATTTTTTCGTTGGATATCTATATTTGTTGTTTGCTCTAAAAGTGACTTTTGGATCCGCAGGGTCTATAGATTAGCAATATTCCCACTTCGCCAACATAAATCTGTCTTTTTTGACCAAAGAACACAAGGTTTCAAGGTTTCTAAGGCCTTCGTTGAAGTTCTAGACGCTATAGGATGAGTGGCACGAGCAAGGTCGAGTTCATAGCAAACTTGAGCTTGGCCATCCAGCGCGGGAACGCCGAGAGTGTGCGCGGCACATTCGCCCAAGTTGAGTAATCGTTTGTATTAGTGCTTTTAATTTACATTTGTAGGTTTCTTTATCTCACGGTTAACCGACCAAAGATTTCTCTAATGAGTGGTATTGCTGCAGTACTCTTGATTCTCTTTCGATTTTATCCGATGCTGCTGTAGTTAACCTAATTTTCATAAGAGAATTCCAAGTTTACATAATCTGATTACAATCGTATAGCACTGATCCCAAATTACGTCATCGTGTCAATTTCTACGGACAAACAATTGACGCCTTTGTCCTTCAATCTTAATTGCTATGTTCACCTTCTAGTGGAAAGTAACTTCCAACCAAGGAGGGAGTTCGAGCTCCAGAGGGCAAAGAAAGCTTTTTGTCGGTAGAAATTGACCCATGACGTAATTTGAAATCAGTGATATATCGAATGCTTTTACGTGAATCATAATTATATGGAATAGTACTTGGACAGCTTATAAACATGCTTCTTCACTCAGCGCTGTTGTTGAGAATGTAGATATTGTTATCATCATGTAGTAACTTCAGGTTGTATTCTATTGCGCTCAGCATGTTGAGGCAGTTATCTCAACAATAGATTTTTTACAGAATTCTCTGTATTTGCAAGACGGCTTAAGAATGAGTCCTTGAATATAAGAAAGATTAAAGCCCTGGAAAGTTTTATTATGTAAATTGTGATACCTTATCACTTTAGCAGTTTACTATTTTAATGTTTATAGTAAAATTATTATGCCACAATGCTTTTTGATAGATTGGTATATGAATTTTGAAACATTACGTCATAGTCTCGCAACAGTTCGCAATATAAATAGAACGATGGATGTCACGAGCATTTGACTATGTTAAACAGATCACATACTGTCAAGTTAACATGACATATATGTTTGACATTCTAAACCACGTTTCAGATGATGATGTCGTATAGTGTGATGAATGACAGGAATGATAGTAGAAATCTCTTCAATCGAAGCCTTGTCTAAACATTGACTTTCACACCGTAGACACACAGCTGCCCCTGGAAATCTTCCTGCCTTGGATAGACGCGTCATTTACCCTACAGATGACGTATACGGGGGCCGAGGTAACTGCGATATGGATCCTATTTGGATATGCCACAATTTATGGCTAAATGTTTCATAATATATTTAAAGTTTTAGAGAATATGCGATAACAGAGAACATATAAATTTATATTATAAGTTTAATGTTTATACTGTAGTGTTATAAGCTGTACGTATCTTGTTTGTGATTCTGAGAAGTTTGACCGAGTATATACACAATTCAAGATTTTAAGAGGTTTTATGTGCTCATATAATATTATAATACTTTTGAATGGGCTTGCTTTGTAAGACCAACCTGCTATGCCGGAATTAATTTTTTATCGATTATTTTAGGATTTGTGAAACATGCTACACTCGAGCACATCCCAATTTGAAAGGCGAATATAAGGAAGTTATAGATGAATTCATAGACAGCTAAGTACAATACTGGTCTTGTTATTATTATATATCATAACTGTGTTTATTCTTATTAATATTGTAGTTATCTTTGATATTTGTAGACATTTTGAAATAATTTCATAGCCTAATACGTGTGTTTCGTATTTCAAAGTTTGGACTCTGCTCCTAGCTTTCTTTGTTTCTTCTGACCGATTTTCATGATAAGTTGATGTATATAAGCCATGTATGTACAACCCTAAAGACTAATAAAAAGATAACGCATTGAGAATATTGAACACGGTCACCTCTGAAACCTGAGAAAAATGACCTTCACAGACAGGTCGCCTTTATGTCCAGGTTGATTTCCATAGAAAGTGTAATTTGGGGCTATGAAAAATGGCCTTTGTACACAGGTTGCTGCTCTATAGAGGCGGCCGTTAATACAGGTTTGACTGTAGACAGTATACAGTATGTCTGACTGGATTGACAGCACTCAGACTCATCATCCTGCCATTAAGCAGAGCAATGCAGCAGTTTTGCTTCAAATTGCACTTCAAAAATAGAAATAGGTTACTGAAAATCATCATGTTTAACGAATAATGTATCAGGCATATAATGATGGCAGATATTTAAATATTTCAAACCACTCCTTTGTGAAAAAATTGAATTGCACAAAGTAAAACTACCAGATGTTACAAAGTCTACATGCGTATGCTAAAGTTGGTCGTCGTAAATACCATCATTAGGCAGGTTAATAAAATACAAATTAATATTTAGCGCTTGCTAATTTGAGTGTTAGGATGTAGCTAAACAATCGAAAGAACATTTAAAAACCGATTGTTGATCTCTAGTGTCCTTAACTCCATTAATCAGATTGCATTCTGTCAATCAAGACCTTCGATCTCTTCTTCATCTCCTTCCATTGCCCTCCAGAAAGCCAAAACTACTTTCTCTGCGTACGCCTTTCGTTCTTCGTTTGGCATCGAAGAAGCATTCTCTTTCATAGTCCGCATATTTTCAAACAAAGCACCAAATGTTTCTTCATCAATATCTTCATTACTGACATCACTGTTGTAGCTGTCTGGTAGCTGCGTATAAGGTATCGAATGATCACTACCAGAATCAGACGCAGCTCTAGACAAATTAGTAGCAACGGGAGGGGGTAAATCATGACTCGAAGGACCACAATCATTATCACTATCGCCATTATGAAGTCCATTACTTTCTATATTTACATTTTTGAATATTTGACTCGTTGGACTTTTCCCACGATTCATTGTGGGCCACACGTGAGCACTAAGAGCTTGGTATATCCGTTTATAACCAGTGACGTCATAAGCACTATCATCCTCATCAGGAATAGAATCGATGAATTCAACTTCATTTTCAACACACCATTTCAGGATTACACTTTGGTTGTTTTCTTGCTGTGAGTTTTCCACTTCTCGTCCGTTCAACAGCAATCTAACAGAAGGAGCTTCCGATAATTTACCAAGATAATCAAACCATACTTTGACAGATTCTAAAGAGTTCTCCTGGCCGGCATCGAAAGCTAGCACGGCAGCTTCAAAATTGTCTTCACACATACGTGTAGGTACCTGTGTGCGGCCTTTCAAGCAGATATCAGCCGTGTAGTATTTGTTGCTGATCTTGAAACGTCGAGAAGCATCGCAAGAAAGAGGACATACAACCGAGTCGTCTGCTTTTGGAGCCTCGTCGCAAATCCTATCCAAGAAAGCGTTCAAGTCAATGGAGCTATCGCATGACGCTACAAGAACACCATTGCAAGTAGCAGAATCACACATGGTTCTTTAGTTTCTAGTTGTTTCAGCCAAGAAATTGCTGACATAGAATCATGGATTGAATAAGTTCGCGCTTTGACCTTCTCTCGCTACCATCTCGATTCAGCCTCTGTTTGGTATCTGAGCATGCGCTCTTGTTGATTTCGATCCTCTTATGATTTTGATGAAGAACGGAGTGGCTTGAACAAGGAGCTGAAGTGAGTTTGCCTGCAATTGCCGCTGTTGCAGCGCACTTTGAATCACGTCCTCTCCAAATGTCGTCCATCCTGTTCTCCGTCCACTCTCTGAAGGCGTCAACAGAGGTTCTTCATGACAGGTATGTGACGAAATGAGCGGTTCTCCGAATACCAATAGTTCCCAAAACAGGCATAACACGAGGCCGCGCAGCTTGTAGGCCTACTGTACATGATGTAAGCATTTTAATCTGTTTTCTACAGAATTCGTGTATTATCAACTTACACGAGAGTATTAGTGGCGTACGTGAATTGAGTCTATGACGCAGATATTCTTATCTTAAAACTCACGTCCATTATTTTGAGTCCAATTTTGAATGCCAACAGCACTCGACTCGAGGTGCACAGCCAGGCGCCAGCAAAGTCTCCAAAACGGCTCTCAGCAAAGACCACGTTTAAGGTCACTGAAGTAAAGAAACTAAAGCCTTAGTCCTGTTCCTTAGCGTTGAGAAATCCCTACAACGATATGCACGAGCGCAGCACTATTTTCAGTACCCACAGCAAAAGCAGTTAGGTCTACATCATCATATTTACGTATTTAGCCATGCATGTAATGGTGATTTTATAGTTGTACATTTTTGAAGTGAATAATCTGAGGTGTAATCTATAGTTACTGGCAGCTGTGGTACTGCAATTCGTAACTTTGTTTATTTTTCTGACTAGATTGAAAGGATTTTCTGACCCAGCATGCAACTGGTCATGGTAAGTGAAGAAAAAGCCTTCAGTAGTTCCTGTACAATACATTGTTGTGTTATTTGTTGGTTACCTTTTGCGCGATGACCTCTGTACTGTTTGTTTTGTTTTCCAGTCCATCTGCCCTCCTGCCGCTAACGGATGCCAAGATAAAGCAGACAGCCCTTGGGCCTGGCTATGTCGCTTTTCTCTTAGAGGTAAGATGTGCACATATTCTAAGGAAAAATGTTGATAAAAGTCCAACTTGTCTGAGAGACCATCTGGTTATCTGACAAGCTGTCTAGAGTTTTAGCAAAATAGTTTACCTGTGTTGAGTGACCACCTGTGTTTTGTGACCACCTGTGTTAGATAGATTGAATTTTCTTCTTCGTAGAATGGTCAAATTTGCAAGGCTGTATTGAAGGTGGATGACTGTAAACGAATTCCCGCCAAAGAAACTCCAACCAGGTTAGCATTGACATTTTTTGTTGAGATAGCTTATAGCGCAAATATCAAATGGTGCCGTGTGCTATGATGACTCTAGATTGCTGAATCAAATGAAGATACTCAATCAACAGTCCCACTGAGCACAGATCTTCTACTAATTCAATGAACCACCATTAGAGTTGCAACCGGGGGCCCCGTTTCCCCGTAGATAACGGGGATCCCCGGTTATAATCCCCGTTAAGATGACGTCATTGACGGGGTTAACCCCGTTTACAATTCCTCGGCTTTCCCCGTTCCCCCGGTTTCATTCCCCGGTATTCATAACGGGGAATCG
>OFHS01000190.1:0-12992 GCA_900245855.1 Calvadosia cruxmelitensis
TTTGCTCTTGTCTGTCATCGTCATTTCTGAGATATCCTCACTCTTCGATCCGCTCAGCAGCAGTCTATCTACAGTAATCGCTTGCGTCGCAAGGGGGCAAGGAGAGAGTGCGCCACAAGGAGGCAGAACCAAAGTTGACTTTGAATATGTCAAAGAAAATAAATGTTCATGAACTTAGCTATGAAGCCTTACCAAATTTATCGCATCAGACCGTAGGATGACGAGTCTCCTCTAAGTTGACAATTAGTGCCTGCTGTTTGATGAAATATTGTTGCGATCCTGGCTGTACTGCAAGTATAGCTTCATTGTAAAATGATATCTGCCTGATAACAATGCATGGTTAATAACTAATGTTATCAGTGTCTGCATGGCAACGGCCAATAGACCCATCAGAAGTCCGAATTCATAGAGAAATGTTCGTCCTTGGGCCCAGGTGCTTGGATCCTTGCTACACCACAGCTGTCTCCCCGGCGTTGCAGTCGCTGTATCCAATATAACTCTTAGATTGAAAGTAAACTCTTTTATTCAATCAAATCGTCATGTTTCTGTAAACCATCTGACTGCTGGTAACATTGCGTTTCCATGTTCCAAATAGTGCGGTGCAAGCAGCGCTGCCTGTGTTAATTATGAAAAAGCTCAAGACTTAGTCTTTAGGTGGACATGATTGGTCTTTCTATCTTTCCGTTCACTGTCTCTGCAGCTCTCGTTACAGTCTTACAGATCATTTCAATTGATCAATGAAGTGCCGGCCAACTGCAAGGCCAGTTTCCTATACTTTTGGAATTCTTTTACTGACGGTATGGCCTTACAAAATAAAGCAGCAATACAATTGTAACCGCTTGAATCCTCTTTGCCAACATAAATGCGTGGAATTGTAAAGAATGTTGCTGGCAGCAATCAGAGTCATACAGTAACTGCAAGATAAAAAGTCACAACCCTTAGTCATAACCACAGCCATAACCAAGGTCACAACATCGATACGAGGTTTATCCATCATGGCATATTTTTTGCGACAACTTCCCAGTGGCAGTGCCGCAGTGATCCAGTTGTTTTGGTCTTTGGAGATGTTGTTGGAAACAAATAAAGAATTTATTTCCAAAGCGATATCTGTTTAGATTTTCCTAGTTTGCTTTCCGACGTCTCGAAGATGTTCAAAGTTGAAAACTTTGAGGTAAGTGCCCGTTAACATCAGATCTGAACTGTGGCACTGTGCCATGAAAAATTGAAAATGAGTGCGAATGTGAGAACTTTCCAAAGCCTTTTCATAGATTCTATGCTACATTTTTAGGCATAATATAAATTTTCAATACCTATGATAGCCAAACGAAGCTAAGTCCTATGTATAACATGTTGGAGAGTGTAGAGTTGTCACGGGGATACGGGTTCCCCCCAGTATGTAAAGTACGTTAGATTTCTGCTTGTTCACCGCGCGGGCCTTACTTTTCATGCTGGGGTTCCAATTTCATCGGAAAAACAGGCTCTGTCCACGCAATCCTTACTGTAATTTTGTTATTTTAGCTGTTAACCGCTGCTGGGCCGCGCATTTTAGTCACATCAACGAGAGGCCAAGCGCGCAAAATATTTCGGAAAATTTTTCTTCGGCGCGCAAAATACAAAGATTCCAGTCTGGGATCCAAGCGAACCAAATGCGGGAATAGTGATAAATATTTTCGGAGCAACCATCACACCATCACAAGCACATTGTTTACACATGCAGAAAAGATTATCCTTTTCCTGTTTGGACCAGTATCATGTAGTAGATAATTGGTGTTTATTACTTTCTTGACGCACGACCCCTGGTGTTAAGAATGCATGATCAAGTAAAAGAGGAAATAAATAACCAATGCGATGTCTGTTTGGCCATTTTGTCCTTATATTTCGAAGATCAAGGATGTGCAACCTGCATTTTCAACAATTTACACCTTTCCCATGAAAAGCGGGGAAACAATAATGGGGATAAGGGGAAGAACGGGAATCTGATACGGGGAATTCCCCATATCAACAGCTGTGAATTGCTCAATCTTTACGGGGATTACAGGGACCCCATATGACATCTCTAGGAGAAAGTATGTTTACACTGACACTCTTGAAAGCAACTCATAGTGTTTAGTTAAAGGAAAGGTGGTCTTGTTGCCAAAAGGCCGGTACACGACGACATAACGAGGTACATGCGGCGGCAGATATATAAGGGAGATTGTTAATGCAGATTAAAGATGGTGTGTCTTGCTCAACGGAAAAGCAGTAGACCGGCAATCCAAAGGTCGTGACTTCGACTCTCACGGCGCGCCACTTATTCTGTGATGAACAATCTCAGTTCCCAACATTTAACCTGTTTTCTTGGATGTTCACTTTGGGAACTTTGGCCATTCACCGTTCTGAGCATTGCCCATTCTATCACTTTCACATAAGTTGGTGAAGTGCAATTCTGACTCATTCATTTTGTAAAACTACAGTCACGTATTTTTCAGCTGAAATCTATTATTTTGACAACCAAGAACAATTGTAGGATAATAACGATGGAAGCTTTCGCATTCCATATATGTATTTCCATAGACATGTTGCTGGCGCTATGACAGGGAGAGATGGCAGAGTTCCAAGGGGTGCATATGGTCGTTGGTACCAGAGCTCTATGTCATGAGACACAACGTAGATAACAGGGCAGACAGAGTTCTTGACACAATGAAGTACAGACAGCAAAGATGGTGATTGCAAGATGACACGACTACATTAATCCTTACAATCACGTGACAAGATAATGACGATATTAAGTTTACACTGACCACGTGTCTGTCAGCACTACACAATAGACCATCATAGAAAGGAGTACATATGGTCGAATGTGTTTCATAAAAGCTATTTTCTGCCTTCTGAATGGTGCCATCACGTGTGGTAGAAGACAACCAGCATTAATACAATACTGTATTGAAAGTACACTTAATACAGCAATTGAGAGGTGTCATGGTGCGTGGTTACTGTGATTGATTTTGGGTTGTTGCTTTGGTGGCTCCAAACTTAGGGCTGCAGCGGTTATTCGATTAAGCGGTTAACCGATTGTTCATTGCATAACTGATTATAAGAAGTACAGTAACCGAAAATAATTTATTGTGAAACATTAATGTAGAAAATCGAGATGCTGAGTTGGTTAAGGCCCAAGGAAGCTTCTCAAAACAAACACACAGCTTACAAAGAAGATGTAGTAGGAAAACCATTCATTTCTAATCCTTGATGAGAGATTTGAATTCAAACATTTCGATAGACAGCACAAGGTTTTTCGTGAAAGTCTTGAGCAGCCGTACAAAGTTTGTTTTGAAATGGAGCCGCTGCAGAAAGAACACGGCCGTGTTCAAAACACGCAGCGACAGTTTCGTTATTCGATTGCAGCTTGCAAACGAAATATTTTCCATAAGGGAGACAGATTCTTGAAACGACAGACAGAAACCTTCCAGAAACACAAGCAACCAAATCCAACGAAGGCAAAAGCGAAACGAACACGACACAGCGTTCTTCCAAATTGTGTGGATTGATTCATGCCACGGTTCTGCGAAGCTCATTAATTGTTATGAGACAAAAGAAATGTGACACCGCTCTTGCGTCAATGAACCTCGACCACTCAAAGCATGCGGACGTTTTCTATCTTCCTCGCGACGAAATGATCTGAATCTGAAGTATTTGCCAAGTAAATATTCAACAGCGTGTTATCTTCTACGTGTTTTCAATACTTCATCTAACAAAATAAATGCTGAGTTATGTATTCAGTGACTACTGAAAGAATACGCATTGAATCCTTGCTTGCTAATTTTAGTTGTTTTGCTATGTCTATTGTTCTATTGTTATCTTCGGTTAACTGTCGGTTAATCGGTTATTTGAATCGGTTAATCGATTGTAAAAATTACATAACCGCTGCAGCTCTATCCAAACTTCCAGCCTCCAGAATGACTAGCACTCGGTCTGGGACTGCTAATGTCTAACACCTGTAGAGCACTAAGCTGCAGCTTTAGCCTAGTGATCTATCTTGACTCTATATTGATAGCTCTATATTGTCACTTGCTGTACCACTAGCAGTCCTGGAAGTAGCGAACTACAAGCTGGCTAGTTAAATCGAATTACTTTCTTTGTAGCAAAGTAGTTCTTAACTTGTTTATTGAAAGTAGTTGCTGCTGTAGTGAACTATTATTTTCTTTACAGCAGTGTAGCTGTTAGCAAACTACTTGAATTCAGATTAAGGGCAATCAGTTTAGCTACTTTTCCATATAATTTTGATTTAAAATCACAAATCGGCTTGAAATAAAAGATGACACTGTCTATATAAACTATGAAAATGAACAAAGTTAATATTTGTCCGGTAACCGGAATACCTGTTGCTTCCACTATTTGTCCAGGAATTGTTTTGCGCATGCACAACATGAATAACAACACGGTGCCAATTTCCCCAATCATTCGTTCAACGTGGTGGATGAGAAGTCTTATTTGATGTCGTCACAGTAGAGTTCAAACAGCATCTTGCGAACAATTCAGGAAGCCTCAGTGGAATTTATGCACTGCGTGGCGGAGATCTCGCCGCGCAAGTCTAGCCTGCTAAATCCGCAGCCGCCAATTGCTCAGAATTGAGCACAGCTGCAGATATTTTCATCAGAGCAACGGATTCTGTCAGCGCAATCCTTACTGTTACTCTGTTATTCAAGCTGATAACCGCGGCTGGACCGCGCATTTTAGTCACATCAACAAGAGGCCAAACACGCAAAATTTTTCGGAAATTTTTTTTTTGCTATGCAAAATTCAAAGACTCCAGTCTGGTCAGGAAGCATATCTCCACCGAAATCAAGCTGTTCAAGTCATATAAAGTCCAGTCGCGTACATAATTCATTTTCCGCCTAGCAGTGAGTATCTTGAAAGAACTTGTGATTAAATGCTGCCAGTACATAACAGTTCCAGACTGCATTTTACATTGTGGGTCCTGCACAAGCTCGACATTTGAACCGTGCAAGTCTCTGATATGACTTATTTTATTGCACCTTCAATTTTTTGTAGGATATATATTTTTTTCAGTTTATTGTACAATTAGTTACAACTCGTTTGTTTGTTGGTTTATTTGTAGGACTGTTTGTTGTATTATGACATTATATTTTACTTGATGTTTTGTAGGATAATTTATATGAGTACTATCCGCACACCTTCCGCGCTTACCACATTTTTGAAGTCGAAGTTTCTTTTCTCTGCGCAAAATCAGAATGCAGAGTGGATGTCATGTTTCATTAGGATGGTACACATGATGATTACCAGACGAATAGTGCAAGCAACATGTATGCCAGTTACTGGACGAAGATCAACTCCGTAAAATGAATTAGAAGCAACAAGATGCAGAAGTGTTACAGCCTAAAATCTATATCTATAATTCACAAACGTCTGTCTGTCTGTTTACATGTTCAATGAATATATTTTTCACCCATTCTGGGTAGAAGTGCAACAATCGCAATTTTTAGTTACATTTTAACATACAATTATATATTTACGGGTCTTTTTTATGGGTCTGTCTGTTTGTATGTATCTATGTTCAAACCAGGCTCCTGCCATTCATTGGCAAGTACGGATTTCCGAACCTTTAGGAAACAACATGGCTCTGGTTGTGCCAGTTTTTGAAACACGCCGCACAGTTCGAACGCTCAAACCAAAAAATGCAAATTGGTGCAGAATCTAACAGAGCTGTTTTTATAAAGGTCACCTTGAAACTGAACTATTCTTTTGCAAGTTTAACAAAGTTTGATGAAATTATTGCTGTAGAATGGGCACCTTGAATTTACCTTCCTTGCCTTTGCATTTGCAAACCGTTGCGCTTGAATGGTTTGAAAGGATTGATTCCAGCCTCTTGGGACCCGAAGCTGAGCTGAGAAACAATGCGCAGCATTTGACGCTCTCTGAATTGGTGTAGGAGGTCGGACCAGCTATTCTGATATTCCTAAAGTGAATTTTACTATGTTCAGGTAGGAGATACTGCTTTATGGACTGAAACAAAAAACTGTGATTTGTATTGGACTAATCAACTGCTGCCCAAATGTGAAGCAACGACGCTGGATGCAGCTGCGTTAGCAGCGCGGACCAGCTAATATAGTAGAAAAGTGTAGCTAGGAAGTACTCTTTTGCTGTTTGACTGATAATAAGAAGTGATTAGATTTACCTAAGCCTACCCACTACCCAGACAAATAGTTAGTTTTCTGTTGGGTAACGTGCTGATCTTTGATTTGTACAGGAGCCGTTTGATCCTGTTACATTTGTTGAGGCGACCAGCAAGTGCGACCCTGACAACTTCAATCCTCTCGCTCTGAAGGAGCATTTTGAAAGCACCATCAATCTTTTAGAGCAGCTTGGAAAGCAAGAGGAAGGTCGCATTGTTAAGTTGGAGAAAGTGTGTGGTGCTCAAGAGTCACAGCACAAGGGAAATGTAAAGAATGTCAACAACCAATACAAGGTAAATACGTGATGCATCTGTCAATGACTTCTTTCAGTGATTTTCCATTGTGAATTGAAATGTGAGGCCTTGCTTGCCTTTCAAATGGCAACGCTGCTTACGTCTGAGACATTATGAACTATGACACCGGAAGGTTGCATATCGGTATTTGTAGACGACGAAGAAGGAGGCTTTCACGTTCCATATATATAGTATTTGATAGACAGGTTGCTGGTCCCACAACAGGGAGAGATATTTTCGTTGGTGCCAGATCTCTATGTTGTAAGACACAGCGTATATTATAGGATAAACAGAGTTCTTGACACGACGAAGTACCGACGGCAAAGAGAGTGATTACAGGATGACACGGCTACATATTCTTACAATCACGTGACTAAACAATGACGTCATCAAATTCACACTGACCACGCGTCAGCCACTACATCTATTATCGTGAAGAAAGGCAAAGTATAGGCTTTCAATCGTTGCTATAATGCAGGCTGCCTTTTCACATCCAGATTCCAATGATCATATGTCATTCAATGTGTCCTAATCCTGCAATAGATGCTATTTAATTATGGATGATGAGATGTTGTGAGATTGTGAGTAAAGTAGATCAAAACTTTCCAAAACGATTAGTGGCACCGGGAGCAACAGTAGCAGTCACTGACCTAAGCTGGTAAATATAAAATCCACCATGTAGATGAGGGCCGCTGCTCAATAAGATGAATTTCCATTGATCACTATACTGTAGTAATGATACAGACATATTTCACTGTTCATCAGATCATGCGAATGATTGCAAGAGACTTTTTTCTTCTCTGACTATTTAGGAGGCGAGTGACAAGTTCCATGATCTTGATGACCGCATCAACTACGTCGCCACCAAGGTTGTTCATCTCGGTGATCAACTGGAGAATATCAACACTCCAAGGCAGCGCATTCTCGAGGCACAGACTGTTATGAAATATTTCGAAGAGTTTCATTCTGGAAAGGAGCTATCTCCAATCTTTCGAGAAGCAGAACATGTATGTGGGTAGCTGGGTAGGGTGTTTTGATGAGCTATACGTGGCAGGTTGTGATTGTGTTACTGAGAGAAAAGAACAACAGATTTACAGTTTTTACAATATTGTAAAATCAAGTTCAAATGCTCTCCCAACCAATTACATTCAAACCTGTATTAGTGGCCACCTCTATAAAGCAGCTACCTGTGTATAAAGGCCACTTTTCATAACCCCCAAATGAGACTTTCTATAGAACGCAACCTGAACAGAAAGGCCGCCTGTCTATAAATGTCATTTATCTCAAGTCCTAAAGCCTAAAAGGGACCATTATAGACAGTAGGGTGGTTAAAAAAAACGAAGTTTCTAAAGTCACGGTCCCCAGGGGAAAACGGCGTTACACAGTCCCAATATGCGTTTCCCATAATATTTTCACCATGCGATAAAAAAAGTACCTCCCTCAGTCATTATTGTGGTCCCGTATAAAGTATATGGGTTTTAGATGTCAAAACATAAATTCCAATACAAGCACGATTTGCGATCATTTGTAATAGGAAATTTCACAAACGGAAACACAGATCTACGGGAAATTCTATGGAGATTTCAAATATATTATTCTTTTAATTGTATGTAAAACGAATCTACTTCGAAATAAGCGTTTAACGAAGAGCGTTGAGGTGTGATTCTCGCTGCGACTACTTGTGAATCGAGTAGAGTAAAATATTATGGGAAACGCATATTGGGACTGTGTAACCTGGTTTTCCCCCTGGGGACCGTGACTTTTTGAAACTTCTGTTTTTTTGAACCACCCTAATAGACAGGTTTCACTATAGTTGCAAAGTTTAGCTATTACATTTACAAATCCATTCAATTTAGCTAGGAAGTTAAATTAATGGAAGTTGTTATTTCTTTCTGGTCTTGTAACTATCATTGCAGACGCAAGTAGATGTTGCTGTGGATCAATTCCGTCATTATGTGTTTCATCATAATTATTGTTGTTATTAATTACAGTCAACTCCGCCAAGAACGGTGCACTGGGGACCGTCCAAATTTAACCGTTATTGACGAAATCCAGTATAGACAAAACAATGAAAATGACGTAATCCTTTGTTTTATTATAACATATAGCAGCAGAAATCAGGTAACACATTACAGATAATTATTGCACAATTGTTAGTTACGATTGAAATACTACGTAGTGGTTGTATGTCGGAGAGATCAATGAGCCACGGACTCAATGATACCCTGTAATGCCATCAGCTTCATTCTGCTCCTTTCTGAAACAAATTTAACCGTTATTGACGAAATCCAGTATAGACAAAACAATGAAAGTGACGTAATCCTTTGTTTTATTATAAAATATAGCAGCAGAAATCAGGTAACACATTACAGATAATTATTGCACAATTGTTAGTTACGATTGAAATACTACGTAGTGGTTGTATGTCGGAGAGATCAATGAGCCACGGACTCAATGATACCCTGTAATGCCATCAGCTTCATTCTGCTCCTTTCTGAAACGGAAGCATGACTGTCCATGTGCAAGGAGATGACAGAATACGCGTTAATGACCTAGAAGCTGAATCAATATCATATGCAAACTGATTTGGAGGAACTCAAAAACCGATAATTGCGAATTAGTTGTCGTCTGGGGCCAGAATGAAAAACCGAAATAGACGAAAAACCGTTATTGGCGACACCGGTATTGGCGGATATATTTAGCAAAGGCAGACCGTAACAATCATTGGGACTTCAAAATTTTATCGCTATTGACGAAATTCCGGTAATGGCGAAACCGTTATTGGCGGAGTTGACTGTACATACAGTGTAACCCTTTTAATATCATCTCGGTTAATATCACAACTAGAGATGGAAGGAAGTCCAGTATCAGAAATTCTTGATTTCGATTTCTTATTTAGCTATATTCTCGTAAAGACAACAAGTCTATATGTACCTAAATGTAATTTAGGTGAGGTTAGACTCACATCATAGTGCTAACTGCGATAGGGTTGTAATGGAGGCTGGTCTCATTGTTGCCATTCGCGGGGAAGCAACCCCACCAAACCAATTTCTGCTATTCGCTTGTACGCAGCTCCCACCAAAACCAAGCACCAATGCCAAAACAACTTATCTATGGTGATGAGTTTAAAGGCAACTAAAACCACATTTATGACGCGCTTGTTCATTACCCTTGAAATTTCCTAATTGCCTAGGCCTACACCGCAGCAGAAAACTATCGGAACCTTATTTTGGCTGAACTTCTGTACTAAAAAAGTAATAATTTGCAAAGCCTGTTTTTCAGCTTTGTGATTTCAATTTCGATTTAAATTTTAAATTTTGGCACCAAAGTTCGGGAAAAACCAATTTCAAGTTCGAACTTCGTCTCATCTCTTATCAAAACCCACTTAGTATCGTTTTACTTTGAGAACAAAGCTCTTTCAGAATTCAACTATTTCAGCCTGCTTATTATCACAATTTGCTTATTATCACGATTTGTGGCTGGAAAGCCATAATGATATTAATGAGGTTGCACTGTACTTGCAGGGGAGTATTGTCAATTTGTCGCAATCTGATTTAGCTTCAGATTGAGTTATCGGTCCTGTCTGACTTGGGCTGCATTTGCATTTTGACAGGCAACCTGACTCTTTGAAAGCCCACTGTAAATGATCATCTTATATAACTTCTGCAAGCCATTGCTGTGTGTTCATCATGTTTTAAATATTTTACGGTTGTAAATTGTAAATATAAATAAATGTCCATTGGCCTCTGGCTTATTTCCTTTCGGGCCCTTGACAGTTGAAACTACTTCAAATACAATGAATAAATGTGTTGGCTGCACAGGGAATCGAGCCAAAGACATCTGATTAGCAACCACACATACTTGCTGCTAGACTACACCAACACATATTGACGTCAAATGCGAGATTTGAAGTACTTTCAATACATAGACGTACTATCATACATTCATGAACGATGTTCTCAGCCACATTTTTTTCTCAATATCTAGATCCATGAAGCAGCAAGTATTGTTCACCAGCTAACTATGATGGCACAAGAGCTGCCGGATTTCAAGTGAGTCCAATTTGACGGCATGGCATCGTACATAACATGCTTGTTAATGTGTCTATGATGTTGCATTGAGGATGCTTATTACTCTCGTGGCAGATTCGCAGCTGTGAAAAAGAGAATCATCGGTAAGCAGCACACTGCTGTATATCAGTACTTGTTTATTACAGACAGTTACAATATAAAGTCAAACCTGTATTAGTGGCCACCTCTATAGAGCAGCCACCTGTGTATAAAAGCCACTCTTCATAACCTCAAAATGACACTTTCTATAGAAATCAACCTGGACAGAAAGGCCACCTGTCTATAAAGGTCATTTTTCTCAGTTCCCAGAGGTGACCGTTATAGACAGGTTTCACTGTAATACGTTTGTTTATTTGCGAAGTGCGTTTGTTAGCTGGGTTCAATGCAGTGTTTTGTTCGCTGTTCTGAGAAGGTCCCTTAATACGATATGTGATGTCATTTGATAGAGACCATGCCCATTTTTAGCTGCATACCCAATCAAATTGTAATATTGCTACATTCAGACTGATCTTTGGTCACTGAATGCTACAAATAGATTGTGGTAGCCTGTTGTCTTGGTAACACAGTCATGTACCACAATGTTTTAAAATGACATCACTTGATCTTTTATCTTAGAGAAATATATCGCCATTGAAGATGATTTATTGTTGGAATTCAAACGAGCGTACCAAAAAGGCAACATGGATACCATGGCCAAATGTGCAAGCACACTAGTGCCGTTCAAGGTAATTCCAATTCATTCTTGCCGTGTCTGGATATTGAGTGCACAAAGAAATGCTCTGCACAATTTGTTTCTGTTGTGTTGCTCTTATGGACAAGTCTTGTCTCAGCTTCAATTCTGGCCGGATTTTTGATATGGTATCTTGTGTGATATCTGTTGCATTAATTGAAATCTGCTGATACTATACAGTGATTGTCACTTGTATGCAAATTCATTTACATATATTAAACTCATCACCATAGATAAGTTGTTTGGCATTGATGCTTTGTTTAGTGGGAGCTGCATAGATGCGAGTAGCAAAAATCGGTTTGATGGGAGCTGCTTCCTCGCAAATGGCAGTAGTCGAGATAGCAAACCTGTCACCACCCAATACAGTCTCCAAGGTGCTTGGAGAGGAGTGACAGGGGGTAGCATTTATGAAATCAGGATTAGTAAAACAGTGCATTTTCAAGTCATATAATTATTTGCAAATTCCACTTATATTTCCTTGGTTTTGTTTCAATGCCACTGCTGTGGTGTAAGTAATACAGTTTTGTGCTTACTGAAACACCAGCATGGTTAATTGGTTATGCAAAGCTTTGTTAGAAAACGTCATTTTGCAAGCTTGTAATGAGTGTGTATATAACTTGGTATCGTAATGACAAAGGCAGATAGGAAGCAAAGACAAAACAGTGATGAAACGTTTTGCAACTTGCTGTGTACTTGGAAAAATAACAATGAATAACAATAAGGAATAATGATGATGATGAGGTTAACTACAGCGACTGGCTTTATATACTGGTTATGATTGACAAGTGGAAGTAATTACAATAGAGAGAGGACTGGGAACTAATTAGTATTACATGAAATTGAGGCTAAGATTAAGACGAGGCTATAGAAATAAATTGCTAAGTGGCTGCTACAAGCTGGTTTTTCTGAACGCCTGCCTCGAATCAGCAATAATGCTTGCCATCGTTCAGATATTGCCTGTGATTCAATTCAGTGACAAAGAAGATATGATTTATGTTGTGTAAATGTTTCTGGCCAAATGATTAATATGATGGATGGTCTCTCAACTCAAGTGATAGCTCGTATTACCTGTAGGTAAAATGTACTATTTGAAGTTCAAATGATCAGTTGAATTTAGTTTTTTAACACTGGTGGATTGAAGACAAGCTATCTAGTTCTGAGATCTGACTGCTAGTAATATCTGTTGTTCTGTTTTGATTTAGAGCTACCACTTATGCTACGAGGAACTCATCAGGATGACAATGTCGGTGAGTGATGTATTAAGCCCTGACCCCTGATTGCCAATCAGTGAATCACAAATCCTGCCCTTGCAACACTACTTAAGGAAGGATGAATGGTTGATGTGGTTAAGAGGCTAGTACGTATGGCTGCCTGTCAGATGTACGGGGTTTGAATCCCGGTCTAGCCGACACATATATTCATTATGCCTTCTGTGGTTTTAATTGTCGAGTGCCCCAAGGGAGACAAGCCATTGGCTTATTAGGCTACCCTCGTTACATAAAGTGACATTTACATTTAACATATGACATTTTACACTTACACACCCATACATGGATGTTGTGCTGACTGAACTCACTCTGTCTTGTCTCATTGCAGGAGATGTTTCAATCGGACGCTGTCTTTGAAGATGTTTTGCCCGCCTGCAATCAAGTGCAGGAAATTGCCGCTAAAGTGTTTGTCACAAACTCAGAGATGGTCATGGCGAAATTTGTCCAGACCATCTTTGAGA